>PVJH01012097.1:0-65832 GCA_004026705.1 Nesogale talazaci
TCTCTCTCTCTCTCTCTCTCTCTCTCTCTCTCTCTCTCTCTGTTGACAAGGCAGCTGGAGCCACACTTAGACCTGTGAAAGCACTGGAGATGCTTCCACCACCACTGGATCCACTCGACTTTCCACCCACAGGCTTGTGACCTTCCTGCACTCTGCTCCTGTACCTGTACTATTGTGAGTCTGAAGAGTGATTTATGGACTGATCAGTAATGGACTTAGGGACTGGTATCCGATTTGTGGACTTGATCTGGACTGGGCTGGGATGTTTTCTTAATATACAATTATTGTATATACTCAAGTTTAAGCTGACCCTAGTATCAGCAGAGGCACCTCATTTTACCACAAAAATGACATTACAAATGTGCTGAAACATTCGGCTTATCCATGAATAGATAAGGTATTCTTTGATAGCTCTTTCTTATGAATATATGAGCTTCCCTGGATGTGTTTCTGTAGCCAATCCAGCGTAAGGCACTTGGTAGGGAGGCAGCGAACGAGAAGAAGGCCCTCTGAGATAGATTTGACACCATGGTTGCAACAATGGGCGAAATTTCCGGCACAGGAACCACTGTGAGGCTGGCCCAGGACTGGGCAGCGTTTCATCCTGCTGTCGATGAGGTCACTCTGGGTTGGATTTGGCTTGATGTCACGTTACAAAAGCAAGAAGAAGCAAGAAAAGGATAGACACTGGAGATTAAAATGCCATAGCATTACAACTGCCCAATTTGGGGAGATATTCAAATATTAGAGAAGCAAATCACACTGAAACATTGCTAACCTGATGAAGTAAAGATGGTCTAAATTAACGAGCAGACATGCATTGATGCATCGGAAACCTCAACATAGGAATGACATCCGTTCTAACTGCTTACTACACCCCAAATAAAAATTTGAGCAAGGTTTCTTAATAGGTCTAAGTAAGGGGATTTTAAAATTTATTTGGAAAGATGAAAATACTAAAGGAACAAAAAGAGAAAGAAAATAGTAAAGTCACTCAAACACTGTTAAAAAAAATAAAGTGGAAGGAAGGAATTTCAAGACCTAACTCTATACAGCTGTAACAGTCCACACTATAGAGAGGAAGGATAATATGGAGAGACACACACACAGCATTGGAATTGCATAGAAAACCCAGGAACAGACACACACGAATGCGCTTCACAAAGGTTTTTGACAAAGGTATAAAAGCAATGTGGTGTAAGGCAGACAGCCTTTAGAACAAATGGTGCTGACGCCATTGGACATCCATAGACACAAACAGTAATGATAGCCTCAGTGTAACTCTCACAACCCTTACATGAAACTTAAAGTGAATCACTGGCTGAAATGTAAAATGCCCACATGTAAGTTTACAGAAAATAATTCGCTGTTTAGATCTCGGCAAAGGGGTCTCAGGAGTGTCACTAAAGTACAAACCCTACAAGGAAAACCTGACTTAAACCATTCTGTCTTGGAGAAGGAATAAGAAAAAGGACCCCTTTAAGATCGGTTGCATTTCTATCCATGAGAAATATTAAAGAGAAAGTAGGGGCACCATTCCATTTGTAATAGCATTTAAGACAATAAAGCACCTTGGATCATCGTTCACCCTGGGCATACAAGGCCTGAACAATGAAAATGGCAAACTAAAACTGCGGGGGGGGGGGGCGGAGGGGGAGCGGGTAGCCCTGGCGGTCTCATGGTCAAGGGTTGGCCTGCTGTGGTGAGGTCAGCAGGTCAAAGCCACCAGCATGTCCGAGGGAGAAGCAGGAGGTTTTCTGCTGCCATAAGAAGTTAAATCTTGGAAACTCACAGGAGTCCTACCCTGACCTGTACGGTGTCTGCATTGGGATCCATGGATGGCAGTGAGATCGTGCGACAAGAGTGGTGATCCAGTGGTGCAGTCGGTAACACGGTGAGCCACTAGCCAACTGCCAGCTGCTCTGTGGGAGAGACACAGGGGGCTCTCATAAATATTCAGTCTCTGAACCCCTAGAGAGCAGTTCTACTCTGCCCTGGGGAGTCATGAAGAATCAGAATCTTGCTTGCTGTGGTTTGGTGGGGCAATAAATCATGTGTATGTGGCCATTTCTAGCCATCATCTTATACATCCCACAAAAAGACTGACGGGAACTGTGCAAGTTTATTGACTTATGCCCCATGGAGTGAATGGATCCAGTTGTGGTCCTTTTTGAAGTTGACAGTGAGTGGGCTTACATCAGCCCCCTTATTGATGGGCGTGAGATCCTCAGAACCTCTGTAGTCAGAGGAACAACTGTTAGCACAGTCCAGGACTGTCGTACCTCGGGTCACTGGAGTTGGGACCCCACTCAACGGTACCCAATTACCATGGGGATCCCAGAATGAGTAGGAGTCAACGAGTGTGACCAATAATAGGACAGCATGAAAGATCTTTGTGGGGGTGGAGATGTTGTCTACCTGAATATTTTAAGGTCAGTGTAGTATAGTTTCCCAAGATATTACCATTGGGGGACTAGGTTAAAGATACACCACATGAATCGACAACTCTTAAACAGAACAGCAATCGAAAAGAATTTCTGAGTCAATTTATCAAAACACATTTTATCAATAGGTCTTAATCCTATCTAGAAAGGACTGGTCTGGTTTCCTTAGGTTGCCCTTAACTGTCTAACAAACTGCTTTAGAATCTCTCAAGAGCCTAGCCCTCGAAGGCCTGCTTAATTGATCTGGCAAAGAGATTTTTACACCAAGAATTTTACTCACCTACACATTTTAGTCAACTGAAGTGTTAGCTTATCTTGGAGCAGCTACTGTAGATTCTGTTCTACGTGCCATCAGTACTGAGTGCAAGGTCTAGCACCTGTTAGTTTGCAGTAACGGTTGGTTGGTTGGAACAATGTTTGTGCCAGTAGAAGTTTGACAACCGGTTCCCTCGAAGAAAAGAAAGCTCTGGTGCTTAGCTCTTGCCATTCCTCCCACCTGACTGATGTGAAGCCACTATGGCGTAGTCTCTCTGAATCCAGAGTTGGGAAGAAAGGTAAACCATCACAGTCCATGAGACATAAGGAACTGGCTTCAGCACCTCTGGATGGGACTTGTTTAGATGATTCATGACACTGTGCTTATAGTTTTAATGTCCACTGTGTATGGCCCAGTTACAATTACAGAGAAACTGGGCCCCAGGCTATACATTTCTGGCCTTTCTAGACATTTATTAAAGTTGTTATACTGTCATAAGAGAGTTAGTGGGGGAAAGTTGGGTAAAAGGAAAGCGTGTATATATTATTGTTGTTAGATGCCATGGAGTCAGTTCTTAGCCACAGCGGCCCTGCGTGCAACGTAACGAAATTCCAGAACTGACCCTCTGCCAACCTCACACCTGCTCTTCTGTTTGAGCCCATTGCTGTAGCCTTTGTAGCAAGCCAGCGTATCTAATGCCTTCTCCTTTTTCACTGGCCCTGAACTTTATCAAGCATGATGTTTTTTCCAGAGATAGGTGGGTGTATATATATGTATATATGGCACACATATTTATGGCTTTCTGATGTGTGTGTGTGTGTGTGTCTCAGTGGTGGCTCTCTATTCACGAATCAGGTTGTGAAGGAAGGCTATATGTATGGAACACCGAGCAAGGTGTTCATTGTAAGGGTCTTTGGGTGTCCAAATCATGCTGGAGACAGACTAATTTTTTACTCAGACCTTTTCTTTCTTTGGGGGGGATCATTTACTTAAGGGAGATGTACTTAAAAGGACCTATCACAATAAAGCTTTACAGCTCTCAATAGCGAAGCATCACTTCTCACATTTGAGGAATGGCACTTCCCCTGCGCTGCTTTTCAATCCTGCTGAATGTGTCTCAAAACCATCTCTTAGATAGTATTTTCTCATCACTCCATCCTGCAGCTGCTACATAGTGCACGCTGCAAGCTGTGTTGCAACACGCATGCCCTTAGGCCACCATCTCAGCTTGATTTATTCCAAAGGTATCAGCTGGGCATGAGGGTTGCTATAGAGATTCCGAGCAAGCGAAGCTGTCCATGAAAAACCTCAGGATGCCAGTTCAGTATCTTATGAAGCAGAGGATGATTAGTAGACCCAGGCAGTCTTAAAATTGGTGCTTTTTAAAGCAAAGGAGTCTCTCCCTAGGAAAGATGGCTTGATAATCCTGATTTCAGAGAGTTCCACAAAGGAAGGAGGGTACTTTTGAAAGCAAAAAGGCTTAGTAGATAGAAGTGTTAACATTTCTTTGTAAACATCATTGAAGAGATTATCTGGGGTCTTGGTTAAGGTTTATTTCTTCGGGGCATTGACATTTAGCTACTTGGTAGTAGTAGTTTACCAAAACTAACAGGAACGGCATAAATCAATGCATTGCTTATACAGGCAGTCCCTAGGTTGTGAGCATTGGGCTTATGTACAACCCATAGGTATGAACCAACCCCATGGAGCCTACTCCGTTAAATATGCAAAGTGCCTACAATGATTCACCATAACTAATAAGTGCTAATTTACTACTACACACATTGAAACATTGTTATTTGTGTCCATATTATTGTTAATGCTTTCGGGCATCTGAGAGTCCTTGATTTTTATACACAGAAAGATATCCTTTATACTAAGACAAGGACTTGACCAGCTGGCATTAGATGCGAACCATACCTGTCTTGGTTTGACATATAAATTTGATTTAATTTCGGAAAATAACTCATTCATAATCCAGGGAGTGCCTGAACCAATTTCAGAAATGATAGTAGTGATTTTTTTCTTCTTTGTACTTTTGTGTTATTTCCACTTTTTCTTGAATACACATTTGCTAAGTTAATTAAAGTCACATGAGCAGAAAGAACAAGACTGGTATTTTAAACAAATTATCATCAATTTTTTTGTAGCCAATATTACATAGTCTTGAAGCAAAACTGTTAAACTGTTTGAAAAGCAAATACAGCATTCTCTTTATTTAAATAAATATTGCTGGCCATTGTGATTTTCCATGTGATTACAATCAGAAGGAGTCTTTTTACGGGTGCCATAAGACACTGTGCTTAAGTTTCATGTTCTTTATTAACCAAGTTAATGACAACTCTCTGAAAGATGACATATGTGGAAGAGAACCTAATAAAGACCAAATTGCTTAAACCAGTTGCTGGGTCCTACGAGTAATGCCAAGGAACACTGGTGATGGAGGAGTCGGGTGCCTGCCCTGGCAGCCTGCTCCCGTAAAGACCCCAACCAAGGAAGCCCCCAGGCACAGTTCTGCACCAGCTTGTGAGGTCTGGTGAGTCAAATCAACTTCACAGCCCACAGCAAGGACAGAAGTCTTGATGGAGACACACAGTCCTCCCTGGAATGGGCCAGCAGATTCTGACATAAACTAGCTTTCATCCTGGAAGATAACTTTCAACCTTTCTGAGTTCTGGTTTCATCAGTTCAGGAGGGAGCCAGGCTGGGTAACCTGGAGTGTCCCGCCATTGTAACATCTGTTGATCCTCCATCGGCTGGGTGTGCACTCCTTTGGTAATAGAACCGTCATTTCTGGAGCACTTTTGAACTAATCAGAGGGATGCAAATAAGTTCAAAGCATCGGTCACATAGATCAGGAATGCATGATCTGAGTGGAAAACCTTGAATGCTATATAAGACCAGACTCTCAGAACCGGAGGGGAGGGAAACTTAATCTTCACTCTTTGGGGTTTGAAAGGGAGTTTCTGGAAAGGCTTCTTGTGATGTCAAGAGGCAGTAAGGCTGCAACTGGAACTCGACAGTAAGCTGCAAGGGCTGCACAAGACAAGGGATGTACACAGGGGTTAGGCGTTGGGCTGCTAATCGCAAGGTGATCACTTCAAACCCACGAACTCCCTTGTGGGAGAAAGAGGAGACTGTCAACTCCCATAAAGATGTACAGTTCTGGAAACACTGTGTAGGGTCAAAGTGAGTCAGGGTCTACTTGATGGCAATGGGTTTGGGTTGCGTGACTAGCGTTATGTACGAAAAAGATGGACTAATATTAAATAATTGAGGTTAGAGAAGATAGCATTTTCAAGAAGGAAGGAATCACTGTTATTACTTATGACTGAGTTCTGCACCATGTTTCTGATCCTTAATATGTATAAAACTATTGGTGTGGTTATGGTATACTGTCCTTCAACTTAGCTCATCTTCTAGTACTATATTAGTTTTGTTGAAGGGCCAGTGAATTGTTTTATGTGGTTTTTCTGTGGGTAGAATAACCTCTATGGAGTTAGAGTCTCTAACTCCAATGACATGGCCTTTCCTACAAGGGTATGGTAGGAAGGTGGGGAAGATATTGATAGAACTCACCAGTGAGTAATTGTGCACAAGCTTCCCTGCAATGCCAATCTGCTGAGTATCAAATGAGCCCTCTGTGAAGCCGGACGAGGAGAACTTATCAGAAAAAGCTAAGAGTAGAGTGTGTCCTCTGAACCCAAGAACCCTGTGGGGTGAACCTCCTGGATCCAGAATACAGCTGTGACATCACAGGAGCAGCAGAACCAGGAACCAGAGCATGGCACAGAGTGTTGAACTTCCCAACCCACGGAGCAAGTGGAGCTGCATGCTTTTATGCAGAAAGCTGCCTTGTAGATCAGGATACAGCTATGCACTTCATTCAGGGAGCTGAGTTTGCTGACCCACAGCGCTGGAACGAAATGCCTTTAGGCTGAGGCTTACGATGGAGTGGTTCACCCCTTTGGATAGTTTTTAGCAGATGTAAGAACTTTGTGACATGTCCTAACACACAACTCAACCCTGAGCATTTCTGGCTGGCATTCTAGTTTGTTAACTTCCTTAATAGGCCCCTATGATCATGAAATTTGTCATGGAGTTGTGTAGCTATTGCAATGGATATTAGAAACTAGGTGAATAAATTAGAAGACGCTAATTAAGAGAATATCATAGTAGTGGTTTTGTGTGACCATTTTTAGAAATACACTGCCAGGCCTTTCTCCTGCCTCAAACCAGAAGCTCCTCTGACACCTGTCCACCCTGCAGGTTCTGCAGATATTTGAAACTCTAGCGGCCTCGATTCCAGTATCACAGCAACGTGCAAGCAGGCAGTGCAACAAACTACAGGGCAGTAGGGGAAGAAATAATGGATTTACTTAAAGAAGGAAAGGAAAAGTAGCAACACAAGAAAATGGTACCATGCACTGAACATTTTAAAAATTCATTAGTGGATATTCATATCTATGAATATACAGTAATGCTACTAAGAGTGGTGGCTGGGCTGAGCCCCGATGGCGTAGTGGTTGTGCGCAGGACTGCGGCCCCCTGGGTTGGAGGGTCAAATCCAGCAGCAAGGCTGGGCCTCCTACTCCCACCACCAGAGGGCAGTGATGCCCCCCCCCAAAAAAAGAGGGGTGGCGAGGTGCCATCCAGCAGTTGTGGCTCATAGGGACTCTACGACCATGGAATAAAACACTGCTTGCCCGGTGCTGTCCTCACGGTCAGTCCCGACTGAGCTGGTTGTTGTAACCACTGTGTCAGTCCATCTTGCTGCTGGTCTTCCTCGTTTTTGTTGACCTTCCATTTTACCAAGCGTGCTGTTCTTCTCCATGGATTGGTCCTTCATGATAACATGGCCAAAGTATGTGAGACGTTTCACACACTCTTACTTCTAAGGAGCACACTACCTGGGCTTTTTCTAAGACAAATTCGTTCATTTTAAAGGAATCTTGAACACATGTGCAGAAAAAGATCAATGTTTCCATTTTTTGTTTTTTGTTTTTTTGTTTTTTTTTGGGGGGTGGGGGGGGCGGGAATATCACTGCCTCTGGTGGTCGTAGGTGCTACCCAGTGCTGGTCCTGAGAGCTGCCGCTGGATTTGAACTACGAAGCCCGCGGGCCACAGTCCCGCACTCAACCACTTACACCACCGGGGCTCAGCCCAATGTCATTTTTGACAGACTTTTTGAAGCCACTCCGATTGAATGTTTTTGTTTTTTTTTTGTCAAAACCATATTTCAGAGATATCAGTTATCTTGGGTCCTTTGTTACCCTGCCTACATTAACCTACCTGTAAGGCCTGGCTTATCCCAGGCAGACCATAATTCTCAAAGTGACTCTTGTGTTTTTGAACACTGTAAAGAGGCCTTTGGCATAGATTTCCTCAATGCGGTACTTCATTTGGCTTTTTTGACTGCTGCTTCCATGGGTGTTGATAGTGGGGCCAAGGCAAATGGAAGACTCAACGACTTTCCTCAGCCCCACATTTCTCAGAATGTTGCTTAGAGGCCCCGTGAGGTGGCTGTTTGTTTTATGTGGAGACGTCATCTGCGATGCAGCTCAGAGTCTTTGTTCTTGATTACTAAGGGCCTCAAGTCCCCTTCCCTGTCAGCGTGCAAGACTGGGTCATTTGCATCCCGCAGGTTGTTCATGAATCTTCCCCCAATGCGCGTGACGAATTCTTCTTTGCACTGCTTACCCAGCCTCCAGACTAAGTTAGCGTACTGAAGGGGTCTATCCATGGTGTCTGCCTTCCCTAAGCTTCAGCCACGTGGCACCTCTCCCTTCTGTTCAAATGTCTGCCTCTTGGTGTATGTTCAGAGTCCACATGTAAGTGGAACGCACCCCAGTTCAGTGTTCTCGAATCCCCATTCTTCATAATGCTTCCCATAAGGTGTTAGGAGCTACACCTTTGACTATATGTGCACCGTTAATGAAACACAGGTGACTGGGCACGCTCTGCCTGGGGGTGTAGGGGCCGCCCATTGGGCAGCAGTCCGCATGGTCTGCAGTCGGGTGTAAACCACCAGGAGCTCTTTGGGACAAAGACTGAGCTTTCCACTCCCATAAACAGTTAGCCGTCTCAGAAGCCCACAGGGGCTGCTGCAAGGCAGCATCGACTTGATGGCAGTGAGTGGCAGCCTGCAGCTAAGCTCCTCTAACAACAGTGACTATCTCCCTTGCTCGACTAATGAGCTGTCGCTTGGTAAATATAGCATGTCTTATGAATGCTTTGCTAGAACTTACTTGGCCCTTAGTGGGAGTGGGTGAGCACTCAACAAATAGTCAACTAGTGTTATCATGGTCTAACCGGAGGAACGAATTCACAATGGACATTTCTGGTATCAACTGTTTGATGACACTGGAAAAGATCCAAGTCACAAAGAAATTTGCTTTCTAATCAAGTGCATTAATTAGAATTACACTGTTAGACGCTAGGAGCAATATAAATTTATTTCCTCATGGTTTCTGTGGGCCAGAATGACAGGATGGTTTAGCTAGGGAAACTCTCTCACAAGGCTGCAATCAAAGTGCCAGCCAGGGCTTGGGTTCCACCTGGTAACTTGACTGAAGAGAACCCGAAGCTTCTTGCCAAATAGCCTCCCAAATGTATCTTAAATGCACAGTCTCGCAGATGTCATCAGACCTGGCAACATCATCCTCAGGAAAGTCGGCAAGGTGGAGAGTCTGCTAACAAGAAAGATGTCACAATCTTACACAACTGAAATGTGAACATGACCTTTACTTCATTCTCTTGATTATAAAGCAATCACACGCTCCTCCAACACTCATGCAGAGGGTGGACACAAGGTGGGAATACCAGGAAAAGAGGTATATTGCAGAGTGTCGTAAAGTCTGTCTGCTACACCAAAATATTGATACTCAGCACACTTAGTGGGAGTGAGACATTTTGCTAGAGAAAGAAATGTTCCCTCATGGTCTCTACTCAAATACTCCCTGATGAGCTGATATAATGGATGAGTTGATACAATGGCTGAATGGATGGATCGCTCAGCTTTCTCCTCCCACCCTCACCTTATGCTCCTGTGGATTTTAAACTGATGGCCTCATGGTTTGCAGCCCAACACATAGCCACTACCCCAGGGCCCCTCTTGTGTTACAAACCACACCTACTGATGCTGATTTTTAGAAAACAAGGACTGGCAGAGTAGTGAATTGACTACCTCACACCAGATGATCTATAATAACCCGTGGCTCTGCCCACAATATTTATGAAATGTGACATGTGACAGAAGCATTTGGGTACGACATGTCAGTACATGTCCAACATTTCATGTCTTCAGCAAAGGTAGAATAAAGGCCCAAATTATTCTTCGTAATTCCACAGGTGGAGAGACAGCTTTCAGTGCAGCTCTGCTCTGGCTTGGCTGCTCTTGTGATCACTGAAAATGTGCAGTTTACCCACAGTGAACCCTTAGGAATCCCTGACTTAAGAGAAAGTGATTAGAATTATCTGAGCAGTTTACCCACAGTGAACTGAAGGGGAAGGCCTTTCTGCATGAAGCCAGCTATGCTTCAAAATCACAATGAAGGTTTCTTTGAAGCAACATGATACGGTTATCGGTCTCTCTAAATTCACAGCCATAATTCAACACCATAGCCTGCTGGTGGAAGCCTGGAGAGAGCGGGGCAAAGAGATGGAGAAGGGGAGAGAGAGAGTGAATGAATCTGGATTCAGGCGAAAGAAGCCCAGTCCATTGTAGTGAAGTAGAAGGACTGACTACTCGTTTGTCTCAGCTCTTGTCCCTACTGTTTAATTGCCTGCTTGTGTCGTTGGACTCTCACTCTGAAGGCAGCAACTGTGTCTGTCTCCTCCCTATTGTCTCCACAGTAGCTAGCATTTGAAAGCTTGTCAAATCTTGTTGGATGATACTGTTTAAACATGGAAGAGAAGGGAGCACTGTACAGTCAGGAACCCATAGTACATATCCAAATTCATGGTCAGACAAGTCTTTTATATGAGAGTATGTCAAACCAGATGGCCAATAGAGTTCCAGTTCTTACATCCAAGGACTTATTTCATGCAAGCCTGCTTAAGTGTGCGACCATGAATCAGTCAATGACCATAGACAAGTTCTCTCAGTAGTACACATGTCCTAGTCATGGTAGGATGCCCTTTAAAAAAAAAAAAAAGTCCAATCCATCTATCATGGATTGCATCTATCATGGGTTCTGCTGGGTTAGTTCGAGACAGATCAACTCAGAAAGCAATGCAAATGTTTTCTGAGATGCCAAAGGAATACTCTTTGATAGATTTTCTCAAAGGACTAGCTAGCTAATCGTTAGGGCTTATTACAAAGAAGGTGTGAGAAAATTGAGAGCAGCACTGGTGAGGACAAGACCAGGCAAATGGCACTATGGATTATTCTCTCTCTCTCTCTCTCTCTCTCTCTCTCTCTCTCTCTCTCTCTCACTCACACAGACACACACACACACACACACAACCATCTCAATGCACCTGCTCATTCTTCAGGAGTAGCAAGGGCTGCCCATCAATAATTTTCTTCGGGAATCTGACCCTGTCCAAACTTCTGTCCTGATCTTGCCCCTGCAGACTTCTATTTGTTTTCTAAAATCAAAGAACATTTAAGAGAAAAATTACTTGTGTCTCCCAAATCTGCCATTTTGATGTGGAATACATCAAAGAGTGCAGAATACTTCTGGGAAGAGGTACGTGTGTGTGTATTTATATAAAACAGGCCACTGTCTGTGTATCTCTCTTTTTGCTTCCTCCTATAATATTGAGTGCCTTGGGTCTCCATTTCGGACCTTCGTGAAAGCTGTTAACATAAAATTGTGGTTCTCAACCCTGGATGCGCACACAGCACATCCAGCGGAACCCAGGGAAGCAACGCCGATGCTTCTAACAGGGTCTGCGTCTACCTGAACTCCTGGGGCTGAGGATAGCGCCGGAACTTTTGGAGAACCTGTGATTTAGAAATGCTAGCACTCGGGCTGAGCCCCAGTGGTGTAGTGGTTGTGTGCGGGACTGCACACAGCCGCAGCCCACTGGGACAGAGGTTCAATTCCAGCAGTGGGGCTGGGCCTCCTACTCCCACCACCGGAGAGCAGTGATGCCCCTCCCCCCCCCAAAAAAATGCTAGCACTCACTGTGTTTCTCAGCATTGTGTCTGTCTTCCTTTGTTAAGTGGTTTGCTTGGAGTTTCAATAGAGCTGCTAAGCACATGGTGGATTCAATTGGATTCAAAGAGTAAGTGGTGGTGAGATCAGTTTCTGCATAAGAATACTGTGATTGAGCCCCTTTTTAGTTCCAGGACCCATGTGGGGCTTTGGTCTAATCACTTTCCCTTAAGTCAGGGGTTCCTAATGCCATGACCCCTTCATTCAGTTCCTCATGTTGTGGTGACCTCCCAACCATACAATTATTTTCATTGCTACTCCATAACTGTTTTTGCTACTGCTATGTACTGAGTGACCCTTGTGAAAGACTCCTTTGAGCCCCAGATTGAGAAACAAGGTCCTAATTGTTGTCATAAGGGGCTACTACCAACTCGTTTGAAAGAGATCACATGGAGTAAAACTTGAATCATACTAAAAAGACCAGGCTTACTGCTTGGATAGGGATTGGTGGCCTCCTCGAGACCGTGGTCCAAGCCTGGATGTGAACTTGACCCCATGGGGTCACTATTCAGCCAAATGATGTTGGTGTTCTGAGACACCATCCAGTGGGCCCCGCCTCATGGCAACCCTGTGTACAAGTGTGAAAAGACCCACTCCATCTCCTGTTCCTCTCAGGATTCCTGAGAGGATTCAGCTGTACGGAAGCTGAGAGCCGCCGCCACTGTCTGCTGAGGAGTGGCTGGTGGGTGTGAACTGCTTGCTGACCTTGTGGTTGGCAGCAGAAAGGGCAACCCACTGTGCCACCAAGGCTCCTTGACAGGTGCAGGAGGGAAACACTAACTAGTGGAGTGCACAGGCCTTAGAATGACCAATCATTGAACACCAAGTCCACGGACCAAGTTCAGAAGCGCAAGGAAAGATGGAAGACTGGCACCAGAAAACACGCAGGAAGTAGCGATGTTCCACTGTGGAGGATCACAAGCAATGAGATAGAAGACAAAATGAAAACAGATAGGCTCTATCAACTTTCATCCAATGCACAATCAAAAGGTAAAAAACAACAACAGCCCACAAACATTAAGGCATTACTGTTGACTGAGGTCAGGCCTTGTGTTAGAATGTGTTTATGTTGTACAATCTTGGGGTTTTTTATGAATGAGTAATTTCATGTGCCTATAATTACAGGATCATGCAGAATACTTTCACTGCCCCTGATGTGCTATACTTCGCCTGTTCTTCCTCTCTCTCCCCACCCCCAGAAACCACTAATCTTTACACTATCTTTCCAGGATGGCATGTCATCAGAAACACATGTTTCAACTTTCAGTTATAGTATTTCTCTAATTACAACCTGGGACAATGGCTGAAGATCTTCAGCTGTTTTTATTCTTTCCCATTCTATATTTGTGAGGCTAGCCGGAGGTATAAATTTGGAGGAAAAGCTTCTAACCAAACCACTAAGTGGTCTGTGCGTGGTGTTGTGTTTGGGGATGCGATTGGCTCATCTGTCGCTGTGAGAACACTTATGAGCAGTCAGAGAGAGAACAGGGCATTGAACGGATATAAATGTTGAAATCAACCCAGTAAAGAGAATGGTAGAAAACAAAAAGAGAGAGTGCTGTTGTAGGTTTGGGAGTAGAGATTCATCTTGCTCATTTCAGATTTAGTTTGGAGACTGGCCACTACTTGCTTGGGGTTCTATCAAGGTTTCTGCCTGGGTCACTTTTTTGTCCCGGTGAATTTTCCAGGATTCCCAAATGCCAGGTGTGGGTGTGTCAAGGCAGCGAGATGCCAGAAGGTGTTTCTAGCCCGAACTGCGTTTGACAGCTGGGACCCTGGCACTACAGTGCATGTTCCTTTTCCATCAGCTCTGTAGCTAGCTTCGGGATTTGGCTTTCATCAGTGGTTCCTACATGTGTCATGAGCCCTGATGATATCATGTTGAAAGCTAACTGCAAGGCCAACAGTTCGAACCCACTGGCCGCCCCACCGGACAACAATGGGGACAGTCTGTTCCCAGAAAGACCGACAGTCTTGGAAACTCTGTAGGGTCACGATACCTCGGCCGGCTCAGTAGCAATGGATTTTTACCACGTTGGAGTCCCTGAGGGGTACCCGCTGTTAACATGTTCTTCTGCAAATCGAGAGCTTGGTGGTTTGAGCCCACCATCGCTGCCTCGGAAGAAAGGCCTGGCAGTCTCCTTCTGAACAAGCAGCCATTGAAACCCTCCGGCGCCCCAGCCCTCCTCAGACACACACAGGGCACCTGTGGCCCCAGAGTCTGGCTTCGAACCACCTATTTGGAGAACTTGGTAACTCCAGCAAACGAGGGTAGCACCCCCCGAGCTTTTGAAAACAGTCTGCCCTTTGCCCGGGAGTTGTGTGTCAGGACTTCCTTTGCCAGCCATCTGCTGGGAGAGGGGGGCACCTTCTACTCACTAGCACTGGAGAAGCCAAGCTTGCTTCGGTGTCACGTCGAAAACCCCGCTTTTGAAGGAGGAGGGACGGCTGACACGGGACGACATCAATGAGGACCGCCACATATCACCGATGCTGTTTGGGTTCCGCACTGGAACCAGACCAGTTTTTCTTGTCCCTTTTTGTCTGAGTGGCAGAAAGCCCAGAAATAGACGTTCGGGTGCCAGGAGATGGCTCTAAATATAGGGCTGGGTGGGCTGGGAGATCGCTTCCTCATGAATGCAACTGGTGTGTGTGGAGCACTGAGTGTGGGGAGGGGCAGGTTGGGCTCTGTGACTTCCAGAACCACAGGCTCTGCTTCCACGACCAGGAGGAGGCCAGGAGGCGTTTAGGCACTCGAGCCTGGGCAGGCTTCCTTGGCACTCACATCTCTAGCCAAGATTTGCAGATCAGTCTCTACCTAGCTGTCTGTTTCCATGCTTTAGGATGTAGGAGTGTAATTAAACACTTGACAATGGCCAGCTTTCAGAGGCTGGGAAGAATGCATTGTGTGCTCCGTGTTTCAACACAGATTGTTTCCAAAAGGTATAAACCCGTTGCTTTGCCATGTGTTTGCTTGGAAATAACAGGGGGATTTGGCTGGCTACTGTCTATCCACCAGCTTTGAAACTTGAATACTTTTCACTTGTTCTTCACGGCAGTTTTTCTTTTTGCTCTTTCATACCTGTGTGCTCTTGATGCAATTGAAAGGAAATAGAGCTGGTGGGATTATTAGAGCAGCTTGAAGAACACTTACTTTCAAAGATTAGTGTGGCAGTGTTTTGTTTGGTTTTTACCAGTTTTTCCCCAAAGCAGAGCAGATCAGCACCATCAAAAGCTTAACCGAAACCCCTACTGTTTTCTCGGTCTCGGAAATTAAGCAATAGACAGTTTGAAACCTTAGCTGAACAAACCAGATGACCCTAAGGAGATGGCAAGAACTAGCTGGATCGTTGTTTGGGGCCAGGCCCTTCACGAGTAAAGGTTTACTCTATCTCACTCTGGTTCGTTGTGCTCTACCTCCCACCTTCTTGGCAGTAGACACAAAATGACAAGCTGGGCAGCTTAATGTGGATTTGGTTTTTATGGTAAAAGCTTATAGTGCCTAAGGAAATAGTGCAGAGTAGCCAGTGCATGTTATGTCATGTAATTATCGAGGTCAAATATATTCATGTTGAGTAATTAAACTCGGCGTGGGTTCTAAAACCCAACACTTTTCAAATAAGAGACCTTTAACTCAATAACTAAGAAAACCTGGGAGGATTTCATCTCACGAGACCCTTGACCGACAGCAGCCGCACTGCCTGGAGAAGCGGGGAGAGAACAACCTAAGAATAGTGACCAACTGGATCAGTAATGGCTGGTGTTACTCTTTGGTGTCCATGGGTGATATAACTGGTTAACAAGCTCGGTTGCTAACCTAAAGTTTGGAGATATCTTTTAATCTGAGACTTCAAGGATGCCTTTGGTGGTGAAATTCCAAACAGTTACCTATTGGGAAAGCTTTTGAACTCCAGTGAGGTTTCTAGGATCTGGAAGCAATCTGATGGTTTTAGACCACTTTCCAGTCCCAGAGAGCTTCTATCTAGGATTCTCGCCTGTTCTTTTAGGTTCCATTGGTTGGTCAAATTTGAAGGGAAAAAGCCTACTAGGAATTCATTCATGTTTCTGGACTAATTTTTATTTGATCTCTTACTGTCTTTCATATGTATTTGGAAAATACAGCTTCTCACATATCGACTTGTGTGTTATCTGACATTTCACATTCACAGCAGTAGTGAAAGGTCTGCTTGCTTGACTACTTTGTGCATTAATGACACATGTCAGTCGTGAACACTGCGATGTAAGGTGCATGTAACTGGTTTAGATTACATGTCTCTGGCTGAGTCATGAGCCTCAATATTATGATATGTAATGATCATGTAGCAGCTATGTCATGATGTAGCTGTCCTCCGGTTTGTGGTCTGATGTAGTCATGCCTCACTTTCCTATAATGCCTATCTCTGTCTACTAAGCTGGTCTTTGGAACCTAATCCTGACAATAGGTGGAGCGTAGACAGAGGAGTGTGGATATGTGATAGCCAGATTCTAGCCTCTAAAATGAGGGTTGTCATATAATTGACAATCAGTCAGTACTGATGACCAACACTGAAACAGGATTCCGACTGTGTTCAGGCAGAGTGCAAGCAGCACCTCGGAACCCGAGGCTGTTGGCTTGAAAGTAAGAGGCAGTGATGCCAGGTCCAGGTGACCTTAGGCCCCAGCCATTCCCCAGGCAGTTGCATTCTAGTGCTGGGCAGCTTGTCCTTTGCCAGAGAGAAAGAAAGTCTTCCCTCTTATTTCTCTGCAGATTCTTCTCCAGCTCACCTGAGAGGGGTTCTTTCATGCACTCACTGGGAAAAGGGCCTACTTGAACTTTGTGTAGGGCCTGTTTTTATCAGCTATACTAGTAGTTTTGATACTTGGTGTCATAGTCTGGGTAGACTAGAGAAACAAAATTCATAAACGCGCATATTATATAAGGGGGAGTTTTATATACAAGAGCAATTTAACATTGAGAGAAACATCCCAACCCAGTCCAGTCCAAGATCACAAGCCGATATCCTCTTCAGACTCAGGAAACTCATGTAATGATGCTGAGTGCAGTTTGATCACAGGCCAGTGGGTTGAAAGTCTTTGGATCCACAGGCATTGTACAGCACTGACAGGGGTCTCTGCATGGCTTCTCAGCACCCAGGGCTGCATCAGGGTGGGTCCATGTTGCTCCTCCTCAGGGATGTCTCACAGAGAGCTAGTCTTGTTAGTCAAGTCACTCAGGCAGTGAGTGTTGTCAGCAGAAAGTCTCCAGGGAAGTGAACTGAGAGAGATATTGTCTCTGCTTCCAAGAGGGAATTGCTACATTTCCCAGAATTCTCAGAGGCCATGACCACACAGAGCTCTCATTGGCTATCTCCAGATTGACAGACTAGACTCCACTCCTACACTCTTAATCCCCCAATTGACACCAGATTTGGTGGCTCCCACACTTGGTATATATGAAATTAAGTAATGCTACAAAGTCATAGACTCCACCAAAATGATCAAAACCTGAAGCTATTGTTTCTTGATGTGTCATCCATATAGATCTGAACACTTCAGAAGGTGGTGCTCCCATCTCTCTAATCTTTCCTCAAACTACTCTAGCCTCTTTGTGCACTTCACCAGAACAGTAGTTTGGGATCCTTGGGGACTCAACTTTGTTGCTTTTGAGTTTGGGGAACAAATGGTATTCTGAAAGAGTAAGATCAGGACTGTAGGGTGAATGGGGTAAAGTTTCCCAATGACAATCTCATGGGACAGCCCTTGCTACCCTTGAAGAATGACGTGTGTGTGTGTGTGTGTGTGTGTGTGAGTGAGAGAGAGAGAGAGAGAGAGAATACGAATATCTTCAGTGCAACTGTGTTAGTCTGGGTAGACTAGAGAAACAAATTCATAAACACATATATATGGATATAAGGGAGAGGTTTATATACAAGAGGAATGGAACATTGAGAAAGCATCCCAATCCAGTCCAGTCCAAGGTCATAAGTCCGATATTAGCCCATATGTCCGATATCGATACCAATCTGTAAAGTCTCCTTCTGACTCACAAAGCATGTGCAATGACACCAGGACAATCACAAGCCAGTGGGTGCAGAGTCTTATGTATCCAGCAACAGTAGAATCATCCTGGCACTGGCAGGGTTCTCCATGGTTCCTCATTTCTGTGACTCAGGGTCCATCAGCAATATCCATTGGCGGTAGAAGCATCTTAGCACTGGCAGGGGTCTCTCTCTGGCTTCTCCTCTGGCTCTCCAGGATCCAGGGCTCAGGTTCTGTCAGCATGCTGCCTTGTCTTGTTAGTAGACCAACTGCAGGAGACTGAGTTTAGTCTCTCTCCTCCAATTGGGGAATACCAGGAGACTTCCCAGAATTCTCAGGAGAAAGCCATGCCCACAGAGGTCTCATTGGCAAACTTCAGATTGACAGGCTAGACTCACTCCATCCCTAGACTCCCAATCATGAAGTTGACACATGAGTACATGACTGCCACAGCAACTTTCTAGGAATTTTTCCCTCACTGGTGCAGTTTTCCATTTCCTTGCAATGTTTTCAGACATGAGTGTTCATCCTTGTCAAACTTCAAGAAAATCTGTCAAGGTTACCCCTTGGAATCCTAAAAATCTAGCTTCCTAGCCAGCCTCTGCCCCGAATTGGACCTAGCATGCCTCTTTGGAAGTCCTTGTTGGGATCGGACCCTGTTTCTGAAGTCGGGCTCTGAGAACCGAGATAAGTCTCTTCCTGAGAGAACTTGTCTGCAGCCATCCTCTGATCACAGAGACGTGTTCCAACATGCTATGTTGGAGATGAACCCAGACACGTATGGAGGGGAACTCCAGTAGCAATGCTTCTTGACCTACCCTGGGACTTGCCGTTACTTTGGGATGGGCCCCTCCTCCATCATAGCGCCTCTTTCCTGACAGTCCAGAGAGCCTCCCTGACTGTGCACGAGATGTGTCTGAAGATGGAGTAGAAAATCGGCCTCAACCTTGCCTTCTTTGGAAACAGTGCCCTGTGTGACACTGCTGTGCGCTCATGGACAGAAAACGAACGACTGTAACATTTTGGGGTATCTTAGCTGGGTCCAGCTTCGTGTGGTTGGAGTGACTTTCATCAGAAGGACGAGGATCTTGTGTGGGCCGCAGAAGGCGGAGGAGCTGAATTTACTCTGTATCTCTAATGATAGCCTTTCTCCAAGTGTACTTGAAGGCCACAGTATTTGGAAAAAGTCTTTTAAGTGTTCAGAAAATAGTAATTTTCTAAGCTCTTATCCTCGGCCTTATTTCCTACTTATGTTTTGTTTTGTTTTTTAAAGAGGTCTGAGTAGTATCTAAAACAGAACAGCCAAAGGCATATCCAAACTTATGCAGCACAATGTTTGCCGTCCCCCTTCGTGGTCCTGGCTGTTTGTGGCGCTCGCTCCACACACACAGCCTTTCAATTGAAGTGAGAAACATCAAGGGCTCGGTGAGTGCCAGAATAACAAGAAATCTTGGTTGGTTCCAAAACCTGCGTCATGGGAAGAGGCCAGTGTGGCCTACCACAGAGCTACACCACAGACTGTGGATTTAGCACATCCCAGAAACTTGACTGGAAGTCAGAATTGGCCCCATACGATTAAAAACAATTTATTCAGTTACCCACTTCCTGCTGGCTGAAAGCTTGACACTCTGAGGGCTAGGAAGCAAATGCCGTAGAAGGCAGAGAGCAAGCCTATGTGTTTGAAAGTCGGTATATTATTCAAGATGGTATAAACTGCACTCGGGGCTCAACAGAACTTCTTCATTGTGATTCTGTGCCCTTAAAATGAAGGAGCACCGCTTTCTTTTATGAAGGCCTCTGTAAGAGATAGGACTCCCACCATGGGGTTCTCCACTAACCCTTGTAACTCTGGTTGGGGGTACACTGTGCCTGGTTTACTCCTCTGAGTGCATGTAAAGGCTCTTCCTCTAGAAAGGGGTGTTCTCTGACCCATTCCTGCCCCCACAACTAAGCTTAGTGGCCCCATACCACTGGGTCTTCACCTACCTCACAGGACAGGCCACTTTAAGTTTGCCTGTGGATGCCCTCGTTAGACTTGGAAAGTACTTGAAAGCCGGGTCCTATCTGGTTGCTTCTTAGCATCTCAGACTGATACGTGAATTGAACCACTGCCACGGAGGCAACCCCAGGTCCTAGCTACCCAACAGGACAGAGAAGAACTGCGCCCTGAGGTCCCCACGCCTGTAAATCTTCACAGAAAGCAGACTGCCTGGTCTGCCGGATAAGAACTCTGGTGGGTTCGAACCACTGACCTTTGCTGGGCAATGCTTAACCATGTTGCCACTCAAGGTCCTTACCCTGCCATCTAGAAGGTACTAGACTCAATTGAACTGCATTATGGGCAAGCAAGTGGAAATCAGAGGAAATTAAATATCTTGCCCAATGTGCTAGCAAGTTAACTCCAAAAGAATGAAAGCCTGGCGCATCACTCTCAATGTAGTAGCCTCAGTATCTCGATGGGTTTCACTCCTATAGGTGTGAAACCAACACTGAATCAATGAATAAGACTGGGGAGTGGGAGAATCAGGGCACAGCCTAAAATGACAACCATACAATTCTGTGCCCTTTCTGCTGTGTCCAGAGATGTAAAGGGTGATGGAAATGTCATTTAATAAGCCCCAACCACACTCACAGAGTCCCTGGGTAGTGAAAATAGTTAACACAGTCAGCTGCTAGCCACAGAGTTGGGTCTGTACAAAAGTGCATTTGAAGAAGGACCTGGAGAACTACTTCTGGAAAACACAGCCATTGGAAACCCTGTGGAGACAGCTCTGTCTGCCACACATGGGGTCACCAGGAGTGAGGGACAGTGCCAGCTAGTTTGGTTTGATTTGGTTGACCCAACAGAGCACTCTGAATGAGCCGCTTTCTCATGCAAGTTCTGTGATGATTCTGGTACAAATCTTTTGTGACAATGTGTTTGCATTTCTCGTGAGCTAAACCGCTAGGACTACAGAGGAGATGTTCAATCCTCAGGCCGTTTCCCAAAGTGATTGTTCTGTTTTACGAACCTCACATACCATCCTGAGAAAGTCAGAGTCGTAAGGACACCTGGGCTGTACTAGGAAATTAAATCTGCTTTCCCTTGAGAAAAATGTGATCAGGTAACAGTACTTGAGACTAGCTTGACGTGTCCCTTCATGGTTCCAAAGGACCTGCCCATGCTTGTTTTACACCCTCTTTCCACCTTTAAAACCTGCCTGGTTCTTAGCTCATGGTCTGCTTCATTTGAAACACACAGTTTGGGCAGCTGTAATTTGATATGTGGAATCTGGGCCTGCTGATATACATGTTCTGAAAAGCACCTCTAAATTGGGGAAAGAAAAGTAATTTTTTGGAAAGGGCACACTTCATATAGGCAGCCTAGCAAAATCAATAATAAATTATATCTACTCTTTCTTAATTATATCCCAGATTTCAAATTTTAGTTGAAACAAGTGGTCATTTTATTAGAACCCTTGAAATGAACCACACATAGTGTTATTTTTCTTAGACAATATCATTCCCATTTGCATTAAATTTCCCTGTAAAGCATTTTTCTTGTGTTGGAACTTAACCACATACTATATATATTCAAATGTCAACCAAGGTACCTAATTTTACCACAAAACTGCATTAAAAATATGCTGACAACTCGGCTTATATATGATTATATATGGTAATTGCCAAAGTTCTATCACCAAGACTAAGGATCCCCTCCCTTTGCTTGAGAATTGCTTGAATGGAAATAATCTTTTTTATCTTGACTATATCTTTAAAGCTTAAGATATTAGATTTTTTAGGCATTTGAATCAAAAGTATATAAACCGATTCAAAAGTCCAGTGTCACAAAACATTTTTTTTGTCTACTAATGGTGAATTTAGAAATTCAAAATTTTTATCCTTAGCTTGTTGAGATACCTACATTTCAAATACACTGTAGCAAGATGAAGGGGGTGGAGTTGGGATTACCACTTAAGATATAGAGATTACCATTTTAGGATATTGTGTGAATAGAAGATTTCATTTTCTTAAAAAGAAAACCCTAATTCTAAACTAACATTTAAAAAGTTGGTAATTTCCCTTGCAAAAGATTATTTTTCTTCTAACTAACCATAGATTGTTTTCATCAGTGTTGGCAAGTGTTGTTTCTGTGTGTTGGCTTGGTGTGCCCCTGATTCGGCCATAAAGCAATTTACCACATGGAAAGAAGTCAAAAGTTTAAGAGTTAATAAGCTTTGAGGACCCATCCAAAAATGCATCTGTTTATTCTGTAGTTTAAGCACATTATGTAATTAGCTTTTGGAAATATTTCATATGGGTTAGTTCTTCACGTGTATCTTCTCATGCCCTCTGCTGCCCCAGTGGCAAGTGAGATGGTTCATTAGTTAAGCTTATCATTGTAAGCAGAGATCACCCTTTCCCTCATTCTGCACATCTACATAAGTGGGTTGGTGCCAGTTGAATGCCTTTGGGGATCGGGATAAAAAGAAGGCCTGTACTCACTTTCAGCCAGATTAGATCATGACAAATGTAGCCTGGCGTGAGGGTGACAGGAAGGTTTCTTGAAGGGATATTTGAAATGTTCCCTTTGTTGGGAAGTCCCTGAGCACTTGGCCTTCATAAGTAATTACACTGTGTCAAGGGGTACAGGGTACTTAATGATCCCATGAGTCGTTCCTGGCTTTTGTGACTTTGTGCTCAAGTGACTCTCAAACAGGACCTTAGGGAGATGCAGGAACTCTTTCGGGACCCAGGATGTAATTCCATGGTGTGCAGTGCCACTCAAAAAATAGATCGCAAGTCCCAAAGGTGACAGGCAGAGATGTAATGTTACATTTTTGTAGTGACTACACTGTCAACGTTTCTTTCCCCTTTTTACAGATGAAAATAATGTTGAATAATTTATTTTATCCAACACGTCCTAACGTTAGAGAATTGTCGGAGGTATTTTACACTAGCTAAAAACATACCAGTCTTCATAATCTGCTCTTTTACACCTCAGAGGAAAAGAGAAAACACGCACTATCGGCCTCTGCTGTCCCATGGAGTCCGACTCGGAGAGAGCCGCAGTTTCAGAGCAGGTCTGTGCACACAGCGTGTCGTGGCTGTGATTCCCAAGGAGGGTGGTGGGCCCGTTGTTGACCCAGAGGGCCAACTTCTCAGTTGAACCCTGAGCCACTGGCCCCATGCAGGAACTATGGAACCAAAGCCAAACTCACGAGGCTCCCCATGTCGATTCTGACTCTGTGCCACAGGCCAGGGTAGTACGGCCCTGGTGGACTTCTGTGACGGTCTTGACTTTCTCCCTCAGAACAGCTGGTGGCTTCAAACTGATGACCGTGTAGTTAGGAGCCCACACGTAATCCACGCTGGCACCAAAGACGGTGAGCACATCTCAGTTCAGACTAGCCACATTTCATTCAGGGCTAGTGTCTCTTGCATTGGACGGCTCGTCTAGAAGCGTTCCTTTACCTTACAGCTTAGGAGCTCCCCACTGGTTTTTTGATCGGGCTCGTAACCTCAATGTAGAGCCTCATTTCATTATCCCGCAGGCGTGCTGGGAAAGGAAGTCCAAGTGCTTGTCAAGTCAACCTTTACGAAACGCTCTACACACAAGACTCTTCACGGTCACGTTCACGTCTGCAGTGACCTGGGGAAGCGAGGCGTCTTTAGTGCCACCCTCCTTTACGTGAGGGAGTGGAGGGTCGGAGGGATGGCTCACCTGTTTCGGGCCACGGAGGTAGTTGTTCCCCAGGGTCACCATGATTTAGAGCTGACTGGGGGCAGTGAGTCTGGTTTGGGTTCAGAGAGTATTTGGAAGAATCAGGAGTCAACTCTGAGCTCTCTGAGCAGAAAAAGGGAAGTGGGGGTGGGAGAGAGACACCTGGCACCTATTGGCTGGCATTGCTGGGGTCCCTGGGGCCCTCCCAGCGCTTCGAGGAGAGGACGAGGAGCATGCCCATTCACACATGGCCTCCTGCTCTGCACGGCCTCAGGCACACACAGCGCTTTCAGACGACCCCCTCCTTCAGACTGATTAGCAGGCAGTCTACTAATGCTAAGAGAGACACGTCCTTGGGGCCATTCACAAATTTGCCTGAGTTCATAAGCCCCATATTGCTTGTGAAGGAGAAGTGGGTTTCTTTTTACCGGGAATCTTAAACAGGGAGCTGAAGCCCGAGTCTCCAAGCGGTTAGACATGAGCAAGCAGGCCGCGTCTCTCCCCTCCTCTGCTGCACTCAGACAGGGCAGGGTGGCTTCTGATCATAGCCATCTATCTAGGAAGCTAAAGGGCAGGGCAATGCTTGCAGGAGACATGAACAGATGCAGTTTCCTGGGGAAGGCTTTGCCAAGATGCCCTGAGTTTGTTAGCATGCCGAGCGTCCCAGAAGCTGGCCCTTTCCTTTGTCCAGCCTGCACAGTACACAGCGAAGGGGGAGGCAGGGCTCGGGGGCTCACTGCCTGCCTCGCCGTAGGGTCACCTCTGTATCCCAGGGAGACAGCGCATGCCCATTAAACCCAAGTGCGGGACGTCCGCCTGGGCCATTTGCTGTAAGAGAACAACAAGGAGAGAAAAGCTACCATGGCTTTTGCTGGACCTGACCGAGGCTGCCAAGAGCCTAGGATTTGGAGAAGAAATGACTTCTGTCTGATCCAGAAATAAGGTTCTTAATCTTGGATGGGATGAAACAGTCCATGGACTTTGGAAATCAAGAAATTAAATTCAGTGCCTGAGTGGATTTCTGGACTGAAGTGTTTGCTGAAGTAAATCAAATTGTTATCTCCTCTTCAGTCATAAGAGCTCCTCAAAGGAGGAGCCAGGAGAGCTTAAACCAACATTTCCTACTTGTCCCACTGTTCTGAACGCGGGTCCTGTGTGGTCCTCTGTGGAAGCCCTGCTGACTTCCAGCTCCAACCTCAGTGCTGGGGGGTCAGCCCTGTCGAGGTCCCCCGGCGGGCATTCTGAGCAATGTGGGGAACCATGAGGACAGAGTCATTCTCCCTTCATCCTCTAAGTGTTGGTCTCAGGCCTGGAGGGAGACACTGGGTAAGCTCGGTCTCTGCTTGCAAGGTGCCTCTTGCTGCCTGGTTAGAGAAGTCAAACATCCCGCTGGGAAGCAAAAGACAACATGATATTATCAGCCTTACGCCAGCAGCTTGAAACCACCTGCCACTCCTTCGGAGAAAGATGAAGCTTTCTTCTCTGGTGAAACGTTACCATGTTAGAAACCACAGAGGCTCTTTGGCCATGCCCCAGAGACTCACTGTGCTTCAGAACTGACCCTGGCAGTGAACTTGAGGTTTTCTCCATTCATTTTTTTTAATCGCCGATCATCATCAGGTGTTGTGGGGATGGGGAGCATCTGACCTTTGGCTTCACAAAGAGTCAGAGAGGCCAAGCTCAGACGGACCCCCACCTTTCCCTTGTCTGTCTGTCTTTCTGTTTACGTTTCCTCGCCAACTCCCACACTCACCCACGGAGCTGGCTGCACAGTACTTACAGACCATGCTGACGCTGATGGTGAGATGTATTAGGGAAGGTAACAGGTTACGATTTGGATCAGAAATGTTCGGCATACAGTTCTTTGGTCAGGAAGCTCTCTTCTTAGCTGTGTCTGCAGGCAAGGCCTCTCTGGTCCTCAGCCCCCGGGCCCGGCCTGTGCCCCCCTTGGGCAATGTAATACAGTGCTGTCAGTACTGCTGCTAATGAAGGCCCAAAAGGCACTCTTAGGCTCCGCACACCCAGTGTCCTCAGAGAAGTGGCTGGAGACACCCCACTCGACATTCAAACCTCCTGTCTGAATGTACTCTGTTTTGTTCACTCCATGAGCTGGGCTGACCACCACCAAATGGCTTCCTCAATTATGACTTCCAGAAACTGTGAGATAGTCATCGTTTGTCCTTTTAAGCCCTGAGGCCTGGAGATGCCTTGATGTTAGCAGCCATATGTAACTGATACGCTGTGCTAGGCATACGTAATACTCTAGGGCTTCTAAGAATGATATTTCTTGCCTATCCAGGCTCCTCATTTCCTCCCCACTTGAAACAGTGATTCTTAATCCTGGCTGCAATTGAAAACCACCAATTGAGCTTTAAAACAGTAATAATCATAACCACTGCCCAACACCCCAAAGGAAACCAGATCAGTGAAACAAAAAGATATAGGATGTGGCCCAGCTATCCATATATCCTTAAAGCTCTTTGTATCATTTTTAGGAACATCCAGGAGAAAGAATCACTGAGATTGATTGACTAAAGTTAACACACACACACACACACACACACACAAGGAAAGATATTTTAAAGCCTCAGGACTTGAGAGAACAAAGTACTACTTCTTGCTATTTCTTCCAAATAAATGTTATGCAGATTCAAAAACTATTAAGATAACATGTGATTGCATAGCTGTCTTTGAAGGATTTGGAGCAATCTGTAACTAAAGGACTTTATCAACTGGTTGACAGAGAAATCACAGGGCAATTTTGTTGACCTCAGAGCAACAAAGCAGGGTAGTTGTGGATTGTAGTCCAAGGAGCAAGTAATGTTTTGTTTGGTTAAGATATTAAGCTTAAATTCCTTTTGTGTGTGTGTTTACATATATCTTTTTTTTCTCCCTCTTTGTGTGACTTGAGTGCAAAAGCAACCTTTACTGCATATGTGTCCAAAAGGATTTTCTGCTTAAATCATCTGGGTAAGAAATAAATTACTAATTTGTTTAGATAGCCTTTATTTCACACTTTCTCTCTCTTCTCTCTCTCTCTCTCTCTCACACACACACACACACACACACACACACAAGAATGGTTTGGGTATTTTATACCGAAAACACAGAACCACAAAATGGAGAACATATAATTAACGTAGAAGAATTTGCCATTTTATCCCCTCACAAGGAAGGAAAGGATCCATCTGGTGTGGCCAAAAGCCAGGTCTTGAACAGAGTATGTTTTGACCTCTCTGTGTTCTTTTCTTGCTCTTCAAGCTCACTTGGCAAAGTGGGGAAGCACATTGGGTTAAGCCGACTCCTGAGGGGCCAGTGAAATATCTTTCCTTAGATTGGAAAACTAGGCTGAGTGTATTTAGTGTGCATTGGACATGGAGGTGATGTGTGACATGAGGTGCTGTTCCTGCCTTATCAGGTATACAGCATTGTTGATAAGGTGAAAGGTAGTCTGGTGAGCACATCACAGTTTCACAGTATAAAATGAGTTATTATACATTTACACATGTATATAACTTTTAAAATGAGTAAAATATAAAGTTCCAAGGAAAGAATTTCAAGCATGGATCAGGCATGATTGACATACAGGAGAAGGGTAACCTTTGTGTTTCATAAATTGTGTTGTCAGTTCCTTCAGACATGATGCCCAAATTGCTGGTATCATTTGCACAGATGACAAGAATGAAGACCATCTCAAAGGAACATTGCAGAAGCCCGACCAGCCCCCACATTGGGAGTAGGGAAATGAGTGGCCTAAATAAAGTGGAGCGTTATTGGAAAAACAGTGGGAAATGATTTTGAACAAGTAGATTGAAAGCAGATGTCGGAGACCTCCAAAGCCGGGCTGAAGTCCCAGACTACACTGAAGGTCCAGGCAGGGATTAAAATTGGGGCGGGGGTCTCTAGTTAGTGGGCCAGAGTCAGTGACATTCCCCGATAGTTTAGAAAGAGTAGAAAGGGAATTGATCAAAGACTCTTAAGACCTGGCTCAGAAGCGTCCGGAGACTTGATGATTCATGGATACATGCCCATTGAGGGAATGTGATCCCAGACCCAGTGCCAATTTCAGGTGGCAGTCAGTCATAACTAGATAGTGGTGGCGCTAAAAATACAACCCACAAATGACCCGTTTTGGCACCCTGCCTGGCCAATCTGGAATCAATACTTCCTTCTGTAGTTCAACTGGGTGCATCTTGAGACTTCGGAATGCAGTGTAGGAAAGTATTTCCTCTTCTGCTATTGACGTGGTTGGGTGCTGTCAGGTCTGCTGTTGCTCCTACAGCCCTGTGTACAGCAGCACCGAACCTAGCATGGCCCCATGCCGCCCAGGCGCTTGTTGTGTTTGAAGCCATTTGTTGCAGCCATTTGGTAATCCATCCCCTTAAGGGTCTTCCTCTTTCTGCTGACCTATGGGTTTGAGAAATCTTATCTATTACTAGGTGAAAGAGGGTTTTTTCCTTTCTGTTATATATACGTAAAAATAGTCCTGTAAAAAGGCAAAGGTACACCAAGGAGTTGTTCCCTTCATCCCTAATCAGAAGACTCTGCGAGTCTGTGGAAAGCCCGATTTTGTCTGTGTTTTAGCTTCTCTGTTGCTTCGTCCAGAATCAGCAGACCTCCTACTGGAAAAGTCAACCCGTGCAGCAGGCACAATTCTTCCTTGTTCGATTTTTGAAGTTTCAAAAAATAGAGGAAATAAACTTTGGCATCCACCATCCAACAAAGTTGGCATGGCACATACCCCATCGTTTGGATTGGGACACTGAAGACCTCGAGCAAAAGTGAATGGGAAGTAGACGAGCCCTCTTTGAGCCGGAAGTTCAACATCAGATCATGATAACCCATGACATAAGATCAAGATGATCTCACATTGTGGCTTTCTAAGCCTCTCAGCAACACACGCACACCCTCTCTCTCCCCAGGGAGAGAATGTCATCAACTCATGTCTACAGTTTTTCACATACTGTGCCCAGTACTCAAATTATAACAACCAGTTGTGTGAGGAAATAAGACAAAATAAATGAAAACAAGAAAAGCACAAAGTAATGGGGAACATAAAGCTGGAAGACACTTTTAACATTATGCTTATTAAATTCCAAAGATAAAAGACATGGGAACTTCTTTAAAAGAACCAACAGAAACAAAATACAGGAACTAAAATTTAAAAGTTCAAGGGTGTGTTGATTCTTATTTATTGATGTGTAACAGATCATCCTAAACCTTAGCTGCTTTAAAACAACAGTCATTAATATCATGGTTTCTTTGAACCGGGAATGACGTGCTTCGATTATTGTTGCTTGAGGCCTTTTATGGCCCCACTAGTGTAGTGGTTACACATTGGGCTGCTAACTGAAAGGTCAGTAGTTCAAAACCACCATCAACCCCAAGGGAGAAAGACAAAGCTATCGACTCCTGTAAAGAGTGATTGTCACAGAAACTGATAGGGCCAGCTTTACCCTGACCTAAAGGCTCACTGTGAGTCAGAATATACTAGATGGCAGTAAAGTTGGGTTGTTATTGTTGTTGTTGTTTGGTTTAAGATCTTTCATAGATTGCCATCAGATACTAGTTGAGGGGACACTTAAGACCTGACTCGGTCTAGAGCTCTTTGATTGTGGTCCCTTCCCTGGATGGCACACTTTGGCTGGCAAGTTGATTTCTGCCATGTTGGTCTGCTCCAGGCTGCTGCTTCAGTACCTTATAACACGGTGGCTGGTTTCTCCCCAGAACTTGAGCTCCAAGACAGCAAAGAGGAAGCAGCACGGGCCTTGAATATCTAACCAAGGAAGCTACACAGCATCGTTTTTTCCATAATCTGTTGGTTATATATGGGGCCCTGGTGGAGCTGGGGGATAAGCATTGGGCTGCTAATCACAAGGCCAGCAGTTCAAACACACCAACTCCTCCCACGGAGAAAGATACAGCTATTTGTTCCTATAAAATTTACCTTTCAGAAGAGGGCTACCTTGCCCTGTCTAGAGTCAGAAGAACCTGTTGGCAGTGGGCTTGTATTGATCACACAGATCAGCCATGATTCAATGTGAATCACACAGTATGAACACTGGGTGGTGTGAGGTGAGAGGATTAGTACTCAGGAAAAGGGCAGTAGTTAACAGAATAAAACACAAAGTGGGGGAAAGTTTAAAAAGGATGGAGATTAAAATGAGGAGATGGTGTGTGTTATGATAAATTGTGTCAGTCCGAGTAGTCTAGAGAAACAAACTCACAGACACGCATATGGATATAAGGGAAAGGTTTATTATATACAAGAGGAATGCAACATTGAGAAAGCATCCCAACCCAGTCCAGCCAAAAGTCCTAAATCCGATATTAGCCCATATGCCCGATATCAGTCTATAATGTCTCCTTCCAACTCACAAAATCACAAGTCAGTGGGTGCAGAATCCTGGCACTGGCAGGGGTCTCCCCACAGCTCCTCGCTTCCAAGGCTCATGGTCCATCAATAGTATCAACATGGTGGTAGAAGCAACTCGTGGCTGGCAGGGGTCTCCACATGGCTTCTCTAGTTTCAGAGGTCTGGTTCCTTCAGAGTAAAGCCAAGTGGCTTCTCCTCCTGCTCCTCCAGCTCCTGGGACGCTGCCATCTTGTCTTGTCTGTAGTTCATTGTCTCTGACTCCCAACAACTATCCCAACAACTAACTCCCAACAACTATCGCGAGATTTCCCAGCAGTCTCAGGAGAAAGCCATGCCCACACGGAGGCCTCATTGGCTACTCAATGGCTATCTCCAGATTAACAGGCTAGACTCCACCCCTACATCTCAATCATGAAATTATGACCGTTTATGAAGTACAGCAGAGAATGGTGTGATGCTTCCCAAATTGATGAAAATATTAAAGAACAAAATAAAGAAGCTCTAAGATTCCAAGCAGCATTAAAGACTGCAAAATCTTATTCTGTTCTATCCTGTTACTGCTGTGGGTACTGTTGAGTAGATTCCACTCACAGTAGCTCCGTCTGGAAGATTAGACTTGCTCCATAAAGGTTTTCTTGGCTGTAATCTTTATGGAAGTAAATTGCATTTCTTTCTCCCACAGGGCAACCACCTCCTCTTGTTGGTAGGTGCTGTCAAATCATTTCTGATGTACTGTGACCCTATGTACCTTTTTGAGTCATACTCCATCTGCAAATGAAGCTTTCAAAGCTTTGCTCCATCTGTGTAACTAAGGTTGACTTGACTTTGAAGAGGCAGCTCTCCCCCGGTCATATTCTGAGCGTCTTCAAACCAGAGGTGCTCGTCTTCGGGCACTACAGCAGATAATATTCCAGTGGTATTCAGAAACTTTTCAGTCGGCCCATCTATTTCTTCTTCCTATTCCATTTTTAAAACCGAAAACTCCACTGAAACCCACCCATTATGGTTGGCCCTGTTGATACTGGAAATACTGGTAGCATCATATCCAACATTACAACAGTGTGCAAGGCACCACAATACAACACCCCGACAGATGAGGGGACCACCAGGTGGACTCAAACTGCAAACCTTTTGGTAAACAACAAGCACTTACTGTTTGCATTCATCTCAGTTTCTAAGCGTGTCTGCCCTCTTTTAGATTGATGTTTTTCTATGTTTTGTCTAGTGATTATTGCTATTTTGTTTGCTTGCTTCCTCCTTCTGTATGAATGTACTTGATGCTATTCATTTTTATAATGTTAAGAAAAAATATTGTCTTGATTGTAGGTGAGATTTTTTCGCATTGCTTGTCTTTCGTTCCTAGATATTTATTAAAGCACAGAGTAGAAGTCCAGGTTAACTTAGTTTCATCTAATCTGCCTATCTAACATTCAACTATTATTCACTGGTACTTCCAGGCATTGAAAAGGCAGTGATAATTGAAATTCATAAAATAATTTTAAAGTATTGAAAGCCTATCTGAATCTTTGCTTTTAAAGTTATGTTACTCTTAATATACTTTGAGTTTAAATATATCCTGGTGTGATCTAATTTTTTTAACTTTAAACCTGATTGCTTGTGTAAAGCTTTGGTAATGAAGACTTTAGTAGCCACATACCCTGTTCCTTTGCTAAGCTGTATCTGTAGGCGTCCACTTGATTGATTTTTTATATATACACATACACACACATATATACAAATATACACATAGAAATTTTCCCATTTGCCTACACAACTCGTTTTAAATAAGAAGGGTTTATTTATTTACTTTTCTGTGGCACCACTGCCCTGGTGGGAGTAGGAAGCCCAGCCTTGCTCCTGGAGAGCTGCTGCTGGATTTGAACCGTCAATCCTGTGGGCTGCAGTCCTACACACAGCCACTGTGCCACCAGGGCTCAGCCCAATAAGAAGGGTTTAAATAATAAAATTTAATCATAAGAATTCTGTTTAGCATAGAAGCAAACAAATCAAACCCATTGCCATCCAGTCAGTTCCGACTTACGGTGATCATGTAGGAGAGGCTAGAACTGCCCCTGGGGGCTTTGGAAACTCTTTATAGACGTAGAAAGTCTCATTTCTCTCCCATCAAACGCATCTCTGTTAGACAGGACTGTTAGATGGTGTGCGCTGTCCAGATAGGGAATCTAAGTCTAGATCATGGCAGGTGGGATCAGATGGCCACTCTAGCCTTCAAATGTTGATTTTCTTTCAGTCGTAACGGAGCTGCGACCAAAAAGACGGTTGGGTTAACTCTTTGGTTTCTCAGTCCGTTGCAACAACTATAACAGCCTTTGGCATACATCTTTAAGAGCTGAGTCTTGTTTATAGATGACATGTTGGGTTTGTTCCTTGCAAACATCAACTAAGACTGTCTCTTGCTGCTTCACTTCACCGCAGAGATGAACCTGCCCCACATGGGGACTACCCAGGGAGCTCTGGACCAAAATTCACAAGTTTCATTTCCCAATTTACAGTTTAAAAACCTGGGGTGGGGTTCGACATGCTCCCACAGTTGGGGGAAAAAAAGTCTGAATCTTTTTTCTACCGCTGAAAAGATGGCATGATCATCTGGGCATGAGATAAACCCATTCTTCTTTGGGAAGGACCACAGAACTCATGGGGAGCCTTGACGGCCCTCGGTGGGGAGGGGCTTGGCAGCTACCCCAAAGGAGCCTTCCACCAGAAGCTGCACAGGAAGAAGACGTGGCAGCATGCTTCTATGAAGATTCCCTGCCTCGGTCCTGGGGGGCCACGATGAGTCAGACTCACCCTGATGGCAAAGGTGGCTAACCTAATGTAGCAGGTGTTCCAATATCAGGCAACAGATAGTGCATTGCGTGTTTCCCCTTTTACCTGGAACAGAAGTGATAGCTCTTTAAAATCAATGCCGCTCTGCCATGCAGTCCATTTCAAGTCAAATCAACTGGGCAGAACTATTCCATGGGGCCTGCACCGTCTGGGAGCACACTGTCTCATCTTTCACCTGTGGAAGGGCTGGTGGCTCAAGCCAGTGTCTTTTGGTGAACAGCCCCGTGCTCAGCCTACTGCACCACCGTGGTTGGCTACTTGAAGTGGTCCCGAGGGAAGCCTTCCTTTCCTCTTGCCATGCTAGCGGAGGGTAAAGGTCCTTTCTTCGGGCCACGACGCCATCTCCCTCAATGTCCTGTTGCTGACTGCCATCGGCACAGACATTAATGCCGTCGATGTCGAGTTCCCTGACTTGCTTGCTGTGCGTTTGAGCTGGGCGCCGAGTTACACACTCCAGGTGATGGAACAGGCCCCCAGGTGATGCTCTGTGATGGTGCTGGTGGAAAACCTCATCCTGGCTCAGGGCGGCTGCCATTATTAATCAAAGTCTGCTCTCCATGGGTGCTAGTTCATTCATCCTAACCAGGCTTAATGAATCTACCCCCCCCCACCCCTACAGAGAATAGATTCTGTCTCCAATGGGAACCCCCCAGAGCCACGATTGTATTTCCGACCAGCACAGCTGCGGAATTTGAAGCATCGAGTGACTTCCTTTGCCCACCACGCTGCTCTTCCCCGACAGGTAGCCATAGATGCTCAGGAAAAGGCGAATGGGGACGGAATGCCTTCTCTCCTCCCATCTTTAGTAGTTGGTTTTTTTTTTAAAGTGCCCCCAAAGTTTGAGTCCATCTTTCATAGTTGTATTGGCATTGAGTTTATATGCCATACAGTATAATTGCTTTGTCATATAAAGAAGATTTATGCAGTCATCGTCAGAATTCGTTTCAGAACATTTTCTTCGAGTACTCACTGTTGTTCGCTTCCCACCCAGGACCCCACCATACCCCCCCACCTCCTCATTCACACCCCCGCCCCCTCCGCCATGCTCTTAGACAATCAACCCTCCATTCACTGCCTTCCTAGTGCTACCCAAGCACACGCACACACGCACAACACACAAACCGGAAGCAAACAAACAAACAGCATACCAGAACAAATGCCTTCTGGTCGAATATCTTCAAGGTAAAATCCACAGGCAAGTGATTGTTCTTCCTTAAGACAAGGAACCCGCAATTTCTCTGTGTCACCCTTGAAGAAGGTGCGAGGTTGCAGGTACAAGGGGAAGGAGTCTACGTCCCTCTCCCTAGTCGCCACACTCTTTACCGAGCCCAACCGCACATCAGGACTGTGCTCGGAATTGTGCAGAATTTCTCTTACGTGATCCTCACGGTGCTGTCATCTGAGGACATGAGGTCCAGTTGTCTGAGTGAATTGCCCTCCCTCACCCGCTGAGTGTGACCGTGCTTGTCCCAAACCCAACTCTTTGCCAACAAGTTGATCTGACTAAGAGTGACCCCATGGGACAGGGTCAAACGTCTTCTGTGGGCTTCTAAGACTACAAATGTTCCAGGGAGTAGAACGCCACCCTTTCTTCCCTCACAGCAGCTGGTGATAAGAGCTGTAAGAGACCCCCAATAAAGTGATGTAATTATAAAAAACAACAACAACAAAAGAGGTACAGTCTTTGAATCACACAAGGGCAGTTCTTCCCTGTCCTGCAAGGTGGCTGTGAGTCAGCATGGACCCCCATGGCAGTGAGGTAGGCTTGGGTGTTTATGTCTTTATTCTCTTGGGCTAGAAAACTTCAAAGAAGTCCAAACAGAATCTCTGCCGCCTGTGTCTCTCATGCCAACAAATCAGATTGTTTCTGAAGCAGGCCGTTGACCTTCGTAGTCTGCTCAGTCCAGTCATCAGCGACTTATATACTGACCAGAGCCTCGTGCAAGGGAACCGATCCGATTGTGGGCAGTGTGTTGTGTTTGCCACCACACTCTTAAATCAAATGCCATCTCCTCAGGAGCAGCCAGAAACACTGACGCTAATCCCCACCCCGTGCTCAGGCAAAGCAAGACCGCTCCCACTGCAGCAGGCTGGAAGGAGCTCTCCAGAAACATTATGTCATCCCAATTTGCACTGCCAGGGGATGAGCTCATCGGGGCGGGGCGTCGCAGGGCTGCAGCTGTGCCAGCTCCCCTCTTGTGAGGATAGGCCTCCTCCGAGCTCACTCCCACCCCCCCCACCCCCACCCCTCCGTCCACCCGCCAGCACCAAACAAGAAACGCTGCGTGATGAATTATTTAAAGCCGGAGGCGAACTCCTTCAAAATAGAGCCAGGCATCAGAAAGCATCAAAAGGGGGGAAAAAAAAAAGCGAACTGTGCATGTGTCTACTTGATAGGATATTTTTGAGCCCAGTCGCAGAACTGCTCCTGTCAAGAGGAAGAGGCTCGGTCTGTCTCTCTGGGCTTCTCCGCCTTTGTCTGAGAGCATTCCCTTTCCCCTCGGAAGCAAAACTCGATCCCTGGCTGAACCAGTGCTGGCCCCAAGCTTACATGGCAATGGCAAGGCGGGAATATGACAGCGAGTCTTTTGAGAACAATGTGTATTGTGACTTCGTGCCTCGTGTACACAGACATGGTTTCAGGAGAGACCCGTCTCTGGAGAAGCACATCCTGCTTGGTAGCTGGGCAGCAAAGTAAAAGCAAGACCTTGGCACCAGGTGGTTTGATGCCATGACGGCCGTGGTGAGGAGGGTGCAGGACCAGGCGGCGTTGGGTTCTGTTCCACATAGAGTTGTGAAGAGTCGGAACCAACTCTCTGGCGCCTGATGAGAACAACATCCTTATTTACACTCCGGATGTTTCTACCTGGTAGTTTAGGTCATGCTTACGCAGTTTAGGGAGTAGTTATAGGGGCTTTTCAGTCAGGGAACCTATATCTGCAGGAACTCTGGTAGGGTAATGGTTACATGTTGGGCTCTTGTCTCCAAGGTCTGCAGTTCGAAACTACCAGCCAGCCTGGGGGGAGAAAGATGAGGGTTTCTGCTGTTATAAAGTGTTACGGTGTCTGAAACTTGCAGGGGCACTTCTGCCCAGTCCTGTGTTTTCATAGTGAGTTGGCGTCATCCCGATGGCCTTGAGTTTGGTTTGGTTTTGACCTGGATCCAGACCCCACCATGGACACATTAACCAACTTTATGACCGGGACGATTATGCCTCAGTTTCTCTATCTGTAAAAGGGGTCTAATAGTGCAGCCTAGATCAAAAGATGGTCCCAGATATTCAGTGACTATTGCGTGGTCCTCAGCAAGCACAGGGCCTGACCCACGGTGCACTGCACTCAATAAATATCAGTGATCGTTCCTAAAGGACACACACGTGCTCAGCAACGGAACTACCTGGTTGTAGAAAGAGAAAAATCGTCTGTGCCTCGAAGGATGGTATAAAGGCATTACATAATATTTTCAAGGAAATTATTCACTAGTAAAAAGGACTGCTTGGGTTTTCGGTAATATTACAAGTATTAATGTTGTTTCAATACTTGATATACATTTTCAGCAAACACTGAAATAGAACCCTGGACTGAACCTTCCTTATACTTATGACCCCACTTCAGCAGCTGCCACCGCTTAACAGCCTGGCTTCAGCCACTCCCTACATTTTCGTAAGGTGGAGTATTTAAAGGGCAATCGTGGGCATTATCTGGTTTGTGCCCCTAGCATCTCAATATATATGGTTCACAGAAAAGATGTTTTATGTTGACCTTGACCATAGCTATTAGGACACCCAACAGCATGGAAACAATTTCTTATTGCCACCCAGTACCCAATCCTTCTGCAGATTTCCTCCAGTGCTTGCAAATGCCTTGCCAGACCTAGCTTTTTTAGAAATCACAGCTAGAATATATTCCTCAATGCCTAGGTTCTTAAAAAGGGTTTTCTAAATCTGTCACGTGAATTCTTTTTAGAGAAGAGTACCAAGCTGACTGAAAAGAAAAACATTTCAGTTGTGGTTATGCAGTTGGGGGGAACTTGCTAATTTGTCTCCTACCGATTGTTAATCTGAATGATTTGTTCTAACATAAGAAGTTTTTTATTGGTTAGAGTAAACAACAAATATGCTTGGGTTTTTTGCATCATTAATTTTACATCTGTGGTTCAGTTGGCCAGTATTTTTATATGCTCCTGATCAAATCCCATGTTTTAAATCTTACTTAAATGAACGCTTAGTGCATAAACAAGTTCATAATTTATTGATCCTCTCGCTGCTGCAGATACTCATTAGCTTGTGTCATTGTACATTTCATGTGTATAAAACACAACCTATATTAACATTTTGCTTAGAAAAATATTTAGTGTTCAGAATTGCCAACAAGTTTTCCTTGGTTAAATGCCAACATGTCATTTCCAGAAAGCACATTTCTTTTCCACTTGAGGACAAGCGCAATGTGGCTACAGATGTACTGAGAATGCAGATTTTTAGTGCGAACAGTAATTTCCCACAGAGACCTGAGTTAGGTCCATGAAAATTTATGTGTACATTCTCTTTTGCATAAAGGACATTGGATCTCGTTTCGTCGCTGAACATAAGTATCCAGGGTGACATCATATTCCTTTTTGGCAAATCAAGGTCATTTGAAAGCCCCTGTACGCTGGCCTAAAATACTTCCCTAGTGACGCCTCCCACTGTTGCTTCTTTTTATCAACCACCCACTAAACACACACACATCCAAAGAAGACACCTCAGACTACACATGCAGGATCGTTTTGATACTCTTTTTGTATTTCTTCTTCCATGCCCTTTTTGTGCTCCATATATCCCACACATATGAGAAATAATGCCAGATTAGTGTATAAAACACTTCTTAGAAGACAAGACTTTGTAGACTTTGTCTTACATATTTTGGACATGTTACCGGGAGATGAAGGCGGTGGTTGGGCCTAGCCCAACCTGCCGTGGAGGGCTTGGGGAGGGGGAGCTGCTCAGAGACGAAAGTGTTAAAGCCCTGACTTTTGAGAATACAATATTGTTTCTGTGTCCAAGGGCTTACAAAGTGGTGTCAGGGTGCATCCACTACCCGTAAGGTGAAACACATGAACGCACCCATTCGCTGACACAGGCGAGCCAGTACATTACCAGGAAGGGAATGTCATGTTTTAGAGGAAGGGGATCCCGAGCGTGCCTGGGGCCGGTGTGTTTCCCGGCTGCTGTGTCTGCGGTGACTCACGACGCACTCCGCCACGTGCAGCACAGTGAGGCCTGCCCCCTCCTCCCTGCGGTGGCTGCGTGTGAGCTCACTCGTGCAGCCTCTTTGTCCTGCTTTCATGGGCAACTTCTTTGTTGCCATCTCTCCACTTTAGCACCCATGACATTCTTCTGCAGGGGCTGATCCCTCCTCCATAGCGTGTCCAAGATTTGTCAGGCAAAGTCTCGCATCCTCCCTCTTATTGTTGTTGTGCTTGCACCCAGACAGACGGGAGCCTTTCCCTGACAGTCCAAGCATGCTTTGTATTCGTCACCCACAACCTGATTCAAAGGCACCAAGTTGGGGGTCTTCCTTATTTGTGCAAGTGTCCCATGCATGGGAAGCAAATGAAACCACTAAGGCCTGACCCAGGCATACCCCGGCCCTTAAAGTGACATCTTTGCCTTTTAATCCTTTGAAGAGCCTTGCTGTGGTGGTAGCAGGTGTACGTGATGCAATGCGTTTTTGATTCCTTGACTGCTGCTTCTATACACATTGACTGTGGAGCCACATCCATTGGAATGTTTTTCCAGCTCAGTCTTTTCTCTCCTCCCTAACGTTGCCTATTGGACCTGCTGCGAGGATGTTCTTTTCCACATATGAAGATGTCATCCATACTGAAGGCCGTTTGTCGCCTTTGGTTTTCGTCAGTAAATGTCTCACATCCCCTGCATTGTCAGTGAGTGAGGCTGGTCATGAGTCTTCCTCTGATCCTGAGGCTGCATCCTTCTGCATATAGTCCAGCTTTTGCCCAGCATTCAGATTGAGGAAGTATAGCGAGAGGCTACAACCTTGGCACCCATCTTTGCTGATTTTGAACTGTGCATTAACCCCTTGATCTGTTTGAACACCTACCTGCCTCTTGGCCTGTGTACCAGTGCCACGTGAGCTTCATCAATCTTCTGAGCTTGCCCTGCTTCACGATGTGACCCCTGGCGTGCTCTGATGCCCACAGCATCATAGCTATGGCAAACATGACAAAAGCAAAGATCTTCTACTTTCAGCCAATACCCATATGGCATCAGCAATGATATTATAGCCCTCATTTCATGTCCTCTCTTCAGTCCAGCTTGAATTTCACGGACATACTTAAATTCTATTTGCTGCTCCTCTGAACGTAGAATGTATCCATCTTCTCTGTATACCCTAGCCCAGGATAACCGTTCTTATCCATCAAGGACCAACTGCTCATGTAGAAAACTTCCCCCCCCCCCCCATGCCTTTCTTCTACCCTTGTGTTGGTCTGGGTAAACTAGAGAAACATTCATAAACACGGATGTGGATATAAGGGAAAGGTTTATATACAAGAGGAATGGAACATTGAGAAAGCATCCCAGTCCGGTCCAAGGTCATAAGTCAGATATTAGCCCGTATGCCCAATACCAGTCTATAAAGTCTCCTTTCAACTCGCGCACAAAGTACGTGCAATGACACCAGGACAATCACAGGCCAGTGGGTGCAGAGCCTTGTGTATCCAGCAGCAGTAGAAGCATCCCAGTGCTGGCAGGGGTCTTCCCATGGCTCCTTGCTTCCTGGGTTCAAGGTCCATCAACAGTGTCCATTGGCAGTAGAAGCATGTCAGCACTGGCAGGAGTATCTCTGTGGTTTTTTTGGGCTTCAGAGGTCTGGCTCCATCAGAGTAAGCCTGTGTGGCTTACCAGTTCCTAGAACTCAGAGTCTATACTGCCATCTTGTCTTGTCAGTTGAGCATTTCCCAGAAACTGAGTCAAGTCTCACCCCCACGGGGGAAATACCGTGAGATTTCCCAGAATTCTCAAGAAAACCATGGCCGCACAGAGGTCTCATTGGCTATCTCCAGATTGACAGGCTAGATTCCACCCCTACACTCCCAATCATGAAATTGACACCAAAGTACATGACGGCCACAACCCTCTACCGCAGCATTTTGCAGGGCTTTTTACTAAACACATAAGCACTTTATAATTACTAGCCATGCGTGTATGTATCTCACCCTCACTTTGTGAACCCTTGAACACAGGTACAGTATTAAATCCTTGAGCTACCATGAGGAATAAGACATGGTATCTAACATGTTTATCTCCATGTCCCCTTCCCCATAAGGTTTGGCTATCACTGAACCCTCATAGCATTCCCCATTCCCCACCCCCAGTATTCCCTGCGGTGACCTCTGGTTCTTCCTCAGAGCCACCTTCCAGCAGCAGCAGCACCACCACCAGGGAATAGAGCTGAGATTGAGTCTGAATCCTGCAGCTGTCTCTTAGTGAGATGCTGTGTTCTCCTCTCGGCTTTCCTGGCAGGGAGGGCCCCTTGAGCTCCAGCCCCACTCTTCAGGGCAGCCCTTTTCCCTCTGAGACTGATGGGGGCACTAGACAGGCAGGACGCAGCATGTATAGAATAAGCAAAGTGTTTGTTCCCTTTCATTTTTGCTTTTCTGTTTTCTTCATGCAAATTTGGGTAGCCTACCTCTGGAGTGATGGGTTGCTAATAATGTACCCAGCAGTGTCATGCTGGGCAGTGGAAGACAGATGTCCATAGGTTGCATTTGGGGGCCATGAGGAATGCATGGCTCATACTTTTATGGGAGAACCGCACATATAAACTCACCATCAGGGTCCACTTAATTAACTGGCTAGATCTATTAGTAGGCTGGTTGTGTTTGACAAATATTTATTGAAAACTCACTACGTGTCAGGCACCATTGGAGACAGTGGGCGTCCACCAGTGCCTAGGAAAGACCGGGCCCCCTGCACACCCATCCAGATGGAGCCAGCATTTTGAGGGAGGGAGTCAGGTTTCTAAGGAATCAGCTGTGTCCTGACATAGGGTGAGAGGTCACTAGACAGACAGGGAGGGATGGGCCCTCCAGAAACAAAAGTGGACAGAGTTGACCCACATCTCCCTCAGAAAAAGAAACGAAGCCTAACCTTCTCCTTTTGAAAATTCCACCATTGACATGTCTGGAGCCCAGTTCCTCTCTGAGCTGCCTGGGGTGCCCTGATTTGGGGTGGACTAGACAACAGAAATAGTGAGAGATCACGTCACAAGACTGAGCAAAATTAGCTAAAGAGGAGGCATGAAAGGAAAGGATAAAACGGCCTCATCCAGTATTCAGTAGGTTCTGTCTTTCCATAAGGAGTCTAAAGAAAAATTATGGTTAATTCAGCCAAAACCCAGCATTTGCCTGGGAAAGGTGTACCACTGATTGCTGCGAAGTAAGCGTCAACTCTGGGTCCGGGCCCAAATAGACTGTGACCTAGGAGTAGGGTTCGTAGGCATGAGCGCCAGGCTTTTCTTTGGAGGTACATCTAAGTGCGCTCCACTCTCAGCAAAGTGTGTTCGTCACATGCAGACATTGGGACTTAGTGAGTCCTGAAAGTTCTAATCCAAGATGTTTTCTTCTAAATTGGAGGGGGGGGGAGACTTTTTTTTTTTATTGAGATTGGAGTGAAAGTTTACAGAGCAGATCCATTTTTCATTCAATAATTCAGACACATTTTGTGTCATTTCATCAATTGTACTCCCCGCCTCCCACCAAGGTAACCTCTTATCCAACTGCTTTTCTGTATTTCCTGTTTCCATTGCCTCTTCCCTCCACAAACCTTGTCCGTGAAAAAAATGCTGGTCTTTGGAGTATTCTAAGATGTGTCTATTGCAGTATTATTGTTGTACCTCTTGTAGAACTGTTCTTACCTGGGGACATTCTCTTTATTACAGTCCCCACCCTTGACTCCATATATATGTATTTATGTATGTATGTATATCCCTTTCTGACTACTTTCTCCATATTTCGCCAGAGTTCTTTAAAGACAAGTTTAGGGCTGAGCCCTGGTGGCATAAGTGGTTGAGTGCGGAACTGCAACCCGCGGGCTTGGCGGTTCAAATCCAGCAGCAGCTCTCAGGAGCGGCACTGGGTAGTGCCCACGACCACCAGAGACAGTGAGGCCCCCACAAAAAAAGCAAAAGACAAGTTTAATATAGTGGCTAAAGTACTTTGAATTGCACGGAAGAAAAATAATAATGACATTTCTAAAGGTTACTCTAAGAGGTAGTTCTTGATAACGGTAGCATTGCTGAAAAGTAACTCCCTTACAAGAATCTACGAGGCTGCACCGTGTTGATATACTTACTCACTCACTGCCGTGGAGCTGATTCCGACATGTAGCGACCCTGCAGGACAGGGTAGAAGAGACCCTGGGAGTTTCTGAAACTGTAACTGCTCCTGAGATGAGAGAAGAAAGCCTGTGTCTTTCTCCCACTTGGAGGGGGCGGGGAGGGGTTGGGGGGGCGGGGAGGTTCGAACTGCTAGCCTTACTGTAGCAGCTCAACATGTAAATACTGTGCCGCCAAGATGCCTCCTATTCTTATGTACTTGCCTGCATATCATCCTTTTCCACCTAAAAGACTGCAGTGTCTGTAAGTGTAAAGGCTGATTAAAAAAAAAATCAGTGGATGAGTCAGTGTCCCCCCAAAAAAATTCCTAGTTAATAACTAATGAAGGTAAAGGTTTTTTAAACTTCAGAAGAGTAGAACTGAATTCCTTCAGTTACCCACTGTTTTTCCCACGGATGTTTAAAACTCTGACTTGCTAGCTACTCGTTAGACGTCTTCTTGTTCCTAACTCTCTCGTTGTGTTTCTGCTCAGTTTTCAAACTATGCACCCTTCACACATTTCTAAACTGACATCTCAATTTCTCTCAACGTAGGTCTAAGCAGTTGCAATATTGACATTTTCAGAAAACCTGTAACATTTTCATTGTGGTAAATACACACATAGATAACAAAACATTTGCCAAGTCAGCATTTTTGCTAGTACAATTCAGTAGCATGAACTCACCATGTTATCCAACCTTCACCATTTCCCATTTGTTCCCTTACTGTAAACAGAAAAACTCAGAGACGATCACCCGCCTGCCTGATCTCAGTAACCACTGAGAACATGTCTCTCTGCATTTGCCTATTCTAGACGTTTTGTGTAAGTTGGGTCATACAATATTTGTCCCCTTCTGATTGACTTGGCATAATGTTTTCAACATCCAGCTATGCTGCAGCATCGTTGTAAAGCACCCAGTGGAATCTAGATGCCATAGGGGTTTGTTAGTCACCATGTCGTTTTTTAATTCTTGCTTTACTTCATGTCACAACTATAATTGTTTTCTATTTTTACATTCGTGGTTTATGCAGTTGGTGGTTTACATTTATGGAAAGGCTATTAACTCTGTCCTCGCAGTAGCTCTGGGAGGATCTTCCTATGCCCATTCGACGGAGGAGAAAATTTAAAGACATTAGCATGGTGTGGGTCACACAAATAAGTGACCCAGCTGGAAGATCTTGCTCTAGGCACTGTCTTCTTCATCAGTGGACCTGTATGCTAAGACAGATCTTGATTTAATGCCAAAATGTGTGTGAATGAATGTGCCTTCAGATTCTGTGCTTCCAGTACTTACATTCTAGGGAGTTAAAATGTTTATGGCTTTCTTCTTTAATTGTCTGACCAACTCCCTGACCCAGCAAGCGTTCAAGAGGTCTTTCACTGGACTCTAAATCTCTAATAATAATAATAACATTAGCAAGTATTAGGAATGCTGCAGGCCACCTTTTAATCTCCCAAAACTTCTCAATCGGTGTGGCCACAGCCTACAGAGTCACTGCATCTCACAGCTACCCAAAAGGACAGGGTGGAACTGCCCCTGTGGGTTTCCGAGACTGTCATTTTTGATGAGAGCAAAAAGCTTCCTCTCTCTCCCATCGAGTGAGTGGTGGTTTTGAACTCTCACTTGCAACCCAACGTGTCAGCCACCTCGCCACCAGGCTGAGTCAGAATTACCCAGCTTGCTGTGAGGGTACCTGCGAACATTGATAGTAAATGTTCCCTCTACAAGTCTTCCCAATTGTCAACCAAATGAGCTAAATGATTTGCTCTTGTTAGTACCACTTTTGAGGAAAATATTCTCTCTTTAGGAAAGCTCCAAAGTATAGCTAACCACATAAATATCGATCTGTTTTCATGACATTGGCAATTAAACCCCTGTGCAAAACACTTGTGACCACTTATTATATTCATTTCTGCCCTGCCTCCCCGTCCCCGTCCTCAACCCCGATTCCCTGTTTTCGTTTACCAGAAGGAGACTTCAACAAGTTCATGAGAAAGGACACTGAATGACAATGGAGCTTTCCTATGAACTTTCTGAAGCCCCCTTGTTTATCCAAGATATCCAGGCAGGCGTATCTGTGTATCTTCTTCGGTTTTATAAGGAACCTCAAGCTTCCCCCTCTGGTCCCTATTTCATCCCAAAGTGAACCTTGCTTCATCAAGGCATTAATAACACTTAACTCTCACATCTCTGCCAACCATCGCGGACTCTGGGCGACCTGTGGATGGTATATCACAATGAAGCTCTGTAGAGCTTCTAAGGATTCACTCTCAGAGGAAGAAGAACATTGGGCTTTTCCTTCTGAGGCCTCTGGGTGGGTCTGAATGTCCACCCTCTTACTTAACAGCCAAGCTCATTTAGCATTGCACCTCACAGGAACTCCTACCGCATTCTGCTAAGTGCCAGGTACTGTGTTGGGCTGCGGGAACTGAGCAGTGAGTGAGAAAGTCCTGCCTCCCCCCATGTAGCTTCTAGCCTGGAAGACGCAAGCAATTGAACTGCAATCCCAAGAGAAGGTGATGTGACACAAATGGGGCTGGGGGGGTGGGACACATAACATCTGTGGCTTCCTGAGTTGGACCACCTGACAGGCCGAGGGGATAGGCTGTGCAAAATAGGTCTTTATGTGGTCCAACCCACACCTCCTCCTCCTGCCCCACAAGTAGCTGATGCCTGCTTGGTTGGCAGACTGACTTCACGAAGGCCCTGGTAGACTAACTAGATCAGTGGTTATCCACGTTCCTAATGCCGGGACCCTTTCATACAGTTCCTCATGCTGCGGTAACCCCCAGCCATATGATTTCGTTGCTACTTCATAACTAATTTTGTTAGTTATGAATCATCATGTAACTATCTGATAGGCAGGATGCATACTCATTGTTACAAATGCAACACAATTAAAGCCATGGTGCTGAGTCACAAAGCAATATGTAATTATATATGGTGAAATATTTATTTCGGATGACAAATAAATGAAATATTGTCTTGAAGCATGGTAACAGTCTTCACAGCAGGTACTCACTCATATATGGGCATATCTGCATGTAGACAGACTGCCAGGAGACAGGGGAGTAGTGTCTCGGTTCCTAAGACCATCAGAAATCAGTATTTTCTGATGGTCTTAGGCAACCCCTGTGAAAGGGTCATATGACCCCCAAAGGAGTCTCGACCCACAGGTTGAGAACCACTGAGCTAGATGATGGAGCTGGATGGAAGAAATCAACTGGCAGTTCTGAACGGCTAGGTGGATGTCTGCAGACCTTTGCTCCAGGGACTATGGAAATATGTGACTTCCTCTATCCTCTACCCTCATGTTGAACAGCTAGAGGCTGTTTCTGTTGGTTTTCACCCACAACCATCCCTGTGGCTTCGACAGCTGTGGCTGCTGCTATGAAATCTTAGGAGGAAAGTCAAACCACTGGTAGTAGGAAACGGCCCTTTGCTCACTTCGGGCGCTTGGCTTCCTTCACACGGCCTTATGAGCATGGCGTGTCTCAGTGACTGCTAAAGCAGAAGGGGGCAGAAGCTCGCCTTGGAAACTGAACTCCTATGTTAGCATTCCCCAAGAAGCCCTGGATCCACCATGGGTCACATGCTGGGCTGCTAACTACAAGGCTAGCAATTCGAAAACACCTGCCACTCCGTGGGAGAAAGCCGAGGCTTTCAACTTCGTTACAGAGCTACTTTTGGAAACCCATGGGGGCAGCTCTGCCCTGTCCTTCAGGAGGGTGGCGAGTTTGTGTTTTAGCATTCCCTGTGTACACACATTGACAAGAAGAAAGGTCAAGATGCTCCCACATAACCTACTTGACACACAGTTACGAAAAAGGAGAGAGAGTAGAACGGGGTTTGATGACAGGGGGAATGAAACAGTCACACGGCTGACTTCCAGCGGCAGTAGGGTCCAGAAGTTGAAATCTGATCATAGATGGGACTTGTCTACTTCTGAGCCAGCCTGGGCAGAGGCTGATGGGTGTCTGGGGCCAAGGCAGGCAGATAAATGCTAATTTGTGGACCAGCCATTTCATTGCTATGGGACTTTGGACTGAGGGCCCTGAGAGGCATAAATGGGTCATGCTTGACTGAAACCCCAAAGGCTGATTGGGGGCACTGCAGCAGAAAAGCCTGGAAAACTGCACTCCTACCGTTCTCTGTGACTCAGGGCGTGGCCAGGAGCTGGCATCCACTAAGGGGCAAGAGAACGGGTTTGATTTTTGATTGGGGCCCAGTGACTGTGGTTTCACTCTATTCGTGCTGTCATTGTGAGAATGAAGTCAGACGGTGTCTGGAGCGCCAGCGCAAGGCTGGTCTGGGTCCCTGGCTTCCATCACAAGTCCACGGAAGGAGCGCCTGTGCTCTCGCGACTGGTCAGCTGGAAGCCAACGCCACTGGGAGGCTGACTCCATTCCCAAACTGGAGCCTGCTCCTTGTCAGGTACTCAGTAAGCCACATCAGCCACCTGTGACAGTAGCCTGCTTTCTCCCGGCCCCTCAGCCCCTAAACAGTGAGCAGGGGGTGGTAAACAAATCTCTCTCAAACAGAATCGCCATGAACTCGCTGGTAGCATTTGTGGAAAGGAAGGAGAGGCTCCCAAAGATTGGGGAGCGCAGAAGAGGCCGCCTGCATGAAAGACCCCAAGTCTGCAATTTACAAGGGGTAGCTTCTTTGTCTTGGTTCCTTATAGCTTTGGGGTAATTGGCCTATGTCACATTTGGAAAAGAGAACCCCTGTCATTACTGGCCAAGTACCTAACAATTATTGATAGACTGATCAGTGGTTATTCTGACTGGAACCTTCCTGGCGGCGTTCCCTGCGAGTTTGTTGGACAGTTTGGATTATGCTGCCACCGGGAACACAGATGCATTCGCCTTTTGAAGGAAACCAAGCTTTGACACTAGTGAGTTTTTAATCATAGTAAAGACTTTGAAGTTGGTAAATTCTTTAAATCTTAAGAAATCCATGGTCTATCCCTGAAATGAGCAAAAACATATAGCACACATCCCACGTGCATGAAAGGTACCAAGATTCTTACATAGACACATGTGTTGTGGTTCCAGCCTACCAGAAGAAACAGACCTGTGTGCATGGGACATTAAACACAAAGGGATACAGTGCCTGTACCCAGTAGCTCATCGCCCAATAACCGTGGTAAACCACCCCAAACGCTGTGGCTTGGAGGGGGGGGGGGGGTTGTTTGTTTTGTGATATATAGGTCCATGGAACCAAACATTTGCCATTTCAACATTGTACTGTGTTTGGGGTACTAAGCTGGAGCCCTGGTGGCGAGCTGGTTATGAGTTGTGCTGCTCTCTGCAGAGCCAGCAGTTTGAAACCACCCGCAGCTCCTCAGGGCAAAGGCGGTTTTCTACTGCTGTCAAGAGTCTCACAGGCCACTCACAGGAGCACGTCTGCCCTGTCCGACAGGGTCGCTGTGAGCCAGCATCAAGTCCATGGCAGTGAGTGTGGCGTTTGTTTGACTTTAAACAGCACATTCATCTCTCATTAACACACATTGCTGTGTGATGCTGGATTCTTGCTGCCGCACGCACATACCCCACTGTATCAGCACTCCTTCCCTGTGCTGCTCTTCAGTTGTCCTGCGCCTTTTTCCTTGTCTTTGCCTTGGGTCTCCCATCATTTACTGGCCTACAGAGCACTTTGCTCCAGGTGGTACTGGCTTATTTGAGTGGCCAGTCTGTTTGGGGGCTGAAAGAATACCTACGGATGACCCATCTTTGGGTCCAGATTAAGAGAGTGTCTTGGGGAGGTTGTTCTGCAGTTTCTCTAGTATCCGATCAGCCCAGGGAGTCTAAGTAGGATTTTTTTCCCCTACATTTCCCACCCATTCCAAATAGAACCTTCAATTGTGTCCCGGTCAGAGCAGTCAGTCATGGCGGCAGGGCAGTCTCTGGTCCTGCACTCAGTGGGAGGTGGCTGTGGTTCAAGTTGAATGTTAGTCCTGAGGGCAAAAAGTTGCCTTGGGCCTTTGGCTTCTCTTATCTACTTTTGTATCTTTATGCCAGTTGACCTAGAAAATCTTCAAGACAATGGTCAAACCCAGTAATTCAATCCTGGCAGGGATATGTCTAGGAAGTTCCTATAATTACACAATTTATGTTACACATTCTCATCTATATGATGATGTATATTTACATGCATATATATGTGCTGCCGACATGAGCACAATATACTTACATGCATGTGCTCCCACATGCCGTATTGCAGGCTCTTCACAAGTATGTATCTGCCCAAGAATCTTGTGGCTGTGGGAGAGCAGTGTGTGTGTCACAGCATTTACCCTAGTTGTTCTGCATTCTTGCCTATCTCCAGCATTCTTCATTTACCCAAGTGACATGATGTTGGCTTCACCCACACTGTGTACTGCTTTTCTCACCGCCAGAATTAACATGGGCCTTCTATCTAGTTAGTGGTTCCCTCTCCCTTCCCTTCACATTCCCGGTCGCCATCAGCGGATGTGGAGAGACATCTCACCCTCCCTCCTTCCCAGGACAGTCTGGCCGTACTTGGTTCAGGGTCTTTGCCAAGAAGGATGGCGAGATGTCATCTCACATCTTTTGGACGGGTCATCCAGGGAGCGCAGTCCCTGGAAAGGACATGATGTTTGGGGAAGTAGCGAGTCAGTGAAACAGGAAGACTTTCCAGGAGAGTCTGTTCCATCTCATAGCGACACTCAGGGGCAGACAGAACAGAACAGAAGTGCCCCTCTGGGGTGCCAAGGCTAGTAATCTTTCTGCAAGCAGACAGGCTCCACTTCCTCCATGGGGGCAGCTGGGGGTTTCCAACTACTGACCTCGCTGTTGGCAGCTCCCCTCGTAACCCACACTCTGCCCCAGACTCCTTCCTTCAGGCACAGCACCTCTCAGCCTCACAGTGCCGTCCAACACGGGCATTCAGGTGACTGTCAACGTTCAGTGAAAAGGATCACGAGCAAAACGAACCCTTTCACCTAGTTTTGCAGGCTCGCGGGCCTCTCGTCTGTTCTTCATTTAAAGTGTAAGCTTGAGGAGCCCATGTCTCCCGTTTTCCATGGTGGTCCTCCAAGTGTGCGCCTGGCACAATTGCATGGGGTCAGACCTCTCACTGTTTTCCTGAAGAAACAGCAGATGACCGTGTGGCAATGTGGTGAGCCGGAGGGATGTGTGACCGAGTAACTTGAAAGGCGATTGCTCTCTGCATTGGAAAGTACGAATAGCCCTGTATTTGAACGTTAGACATTCTCACACATACCATATTCCTTTCCCTGCCAAGGAGGTTCTACAGTCGCCTAAACATTAGGGTTATTTAAAGACTACGCAAAGCCTCCGCATCTCAAAACTGGACGTGCGATCAAGTTGAAGCAGTGTTTTAATTGGCCTTGCTTAGTTTTCCCTGAGGCAGAAAAACCAAGCCAGCAGAGGAGGTGGCGGTGAGTGACAGATCATGCTGATCGGGCACTTCGGTATTGTCTCCGACAGCATGGGTGAAGCTCCTTCAGTGAAGAAGGCCGAGGAAAATTGTAATGTCAGCTTGAATAGAATTCTTTTAGATTCCAGGAGGAGGCCAACAATCCTGAGAGTACAAGGCAGAAATTGTTAAATTATGAAGAGGTATGGGGGGAGAAGCTAACTTAATGACTCAATATAGATTAGTGGAAGCTTTCTGGATCCACAGTTAGACATCTTTCCAAAGACCTGACCTGACCCAGCAAATGTGCTGTGAACCATCAATATCCAGCAGTTCTACTGTTTGGACTTCAGAATAGTGAAGTCTTCTAACCACTGGGCTCCAGGTGGTGGCAGGACAAGGGACAGTGCCTTCGAATGGTCCAAGGATAGGAAAATAAGTTCCCACTTTGGGTTGTTGATTTTAGTTAAGTGATTTATCTATCTCGATGTGATTTCCTTGGACCCTAGGGAAGGAAAGAAGAGTTTCCGAGAGCGGGCGGGACAGGAGATTGAACCTGCTCAGCTTGGGAACGAGCCAACACACGACAGCCACAATGCTTTTGAAGTTAAGCTCTGACATGTGACTTGGGGTCCTTCTCCCTCGTGTTGATAATAAAGAAAACGGAAATCAAGAGACTACTTTCCAAAGAGGTCCATTAAAACTCAAATTAGGACTCCTCTCTCTCCCTCGGAGCAGCTGGGGTGGAGATGGGGGGGGCGGGGTTGAGTCAGACCTTGTGGTTAGGAGTCCCACATGTCACCCACTCAGCCATGAAAGCACCTGAGGGAGGTCGGTTCGATGAGCGAGATGGGTCAGTCCCCACCCTCCGGTCATGCTGGAATCTTCATCTTCACCCTCAGTTCAGACTGTGTGCCAGCTCTGGAGTTCCTCTTGTCCCCCATGTTATCAAACTGTCTGAAACAAAACATCTGCCGATTCAGTCAAGCTTACACGTACAATCCAGTGGCATTGATTGCATTCAGCCGAAAGCGGAACCATCACCACTGCCTCTGCCGATGCTATCGTTCCATTCCCCTTCACAGCAACTCCGTGCCCTTATGCAAGGACTTCCCCTCCCGGACACCACAAAGTAACTTTGGTTTCTATAGATTTGTCTATTTCGTATCATTTGCATCATACAATATTTGACCTTTGGTGACTGACTGAACTAAGCATAAAAGTTGTCAAGGTTCATCTATGTTATGACAAATGGCAGACTTTGTTTCTTTTCATGGCCTTGTCACAGTCTATTTCTATACATATACGTAATATATATAGAGAGAAGGAGCAAACCATCAGAGAAGGTGGATTATATGAAGAAGAATGGGACATCAGGATCAGAAGGCGACTTATTAACCACCTGCGCTCTGCAGGTGCTTGCTGAAATTGAGGAGGACTTTTGCTGATGGAGATCCAGAGTTGCAGACCACGACAGATCACATTCAAGGTAAAGAAAACCCAAATCCTCACAATGGACCGATAGGTGACACCGTGATAAACAACGAAAAGATAGACATGGTCAAGGATTGCCTGGACCCACAATCATGAAAGCATCAGTTAAGAGATCAAACGGTGCATGGCTCTGGGTTCATCTGCCACACACGACCTCTTTAAAGTGTTGCAAAGCAAGGATGTCACTTTTACAGCTAACGTTCACCTGACCCAAACCATGGCATCTCCTACACGTGTGAGAGTTGGATGTTGGTCTGTCTTATTCAATGTATTTAAACGATGGCGTTGCAGAAGAATAATGAAAATATCAGGGATTGCCCCCCCCCAAAAAAAAAAAAAGGAAAAAAGTCTGCCTTAGAAGAAAGACAACCAGAATGCTCTTTGGTGGTTGGGGAGGCTTTGTCTCACATGCTTTGGGCATGTTAACAGGAAAAGACTAGTCCTTGAAGAAGGACATCTTGCTGGGTAAGGTAGAGGGCAATGAGAAAAAGGAAGGTCCTCTGAGGTGGACGGCCAGAGTGGGCTCTGGCACAAAAACAAGTGAGGAGGGCACAGGCCTGGGCACTGTTTCCTTCTGCTGTGATGGAGCCCCTGAGTGGAAACCTGCTCACCATGCATACGGGACCACATTTTGTCCATCTCTTAATAGATGTGTATGCTGTTTCCACCTCCTACCTATTGTGACTCATTCTGCAGTGAACACAGGTGTCTCGAATCCTGGGATTGTTGGGTCACAGGGTGATTCTGTGCTTTTTTTCCTTTTTTTTCCTTGACGATCCACCAGCTGGTTTTCCGTGGCAGCAGTCCTATTTTGCACTCCCCCATCAATAGATAAAGATTCCAATGAGTCCATGTCCTCACCAATACCTGCCACAGGTCATTTTTTTGATCACAGCAAGACTCAATAGTTCTTAATCCATGAGGAGCTATAGAATCTCCTTGGGGGCATATTTAAAATATCTGCACTCCACTCCCACCCCAGACATTTCTTATTGGGCTGGGATCTTTTTTTTCAAGTCCTCGAAGGGACTTTTTGAAAAAGCAGGATTAGGCCAATCACAGAAGCAGATCTCTGGAAGGGCAAAAATAGAAGGGTCTCTATCTTAAGTACTCACTCTTCATACTTCCAAACAGCCCCATGTGCCCAATGCAGAAATCAGAAGTTACAGGGGCACGCTGCTGCAGTCCAGAGGGCCACAGATGAGTCGCCTGCAGGAGACATTACTCCCATGAAGCCTGCCCTGAGGCTTACAAAGCGCTCGGTCGCTCCCCTGAGATTCTCACGGCCCCCCATTTAGGGAAAAGAGTCAAGTGCTCACCTTGGGGAGCAAGTAACATATGCGCATCCGATAGTCTTATTGATAATAAAAGACAAGGCCATTTAATTCACGTCCTGTATGCGCTTAATGAATTAATGGTGATCCTGGAAATGCATCCTTGTCTTTTTCTGTATGTGGGACAAGAAAAGTGAATTATTCTTTGGCAACATTATCTCATCCCTGTCCCAGCTGACAGATATCAGTGTCTGAGTGCAGAGTATACTTATTTGGCCTGCATTTTAATGACTAATTTAGTTTGATGAGTCAGAGTTTGGGGTTTTGCAGCCAAGAAACATGATCAGCATTCATCCATAATTCTTTTTCATCTCAGAAATCACTATTGTTTCCATGGAATCTGTTGTACTGATGAATATTAAATCAGACTTCTAGATGCTCGGAGGCAAAATGGCAGAAAGGAAAGATCATGGAAATAGAGCAGTTTTGTGTAAAACACAATATTTATGCTGAAATATTACCATCCTGGCTCCATCAGTCTCCTACCACCACTCCCCACCCCACACATACATCCACACACCCCAAAATGACCGAAATGGAAACCTGTTAGCTAGTCACAGTTGCAGTTTTGAGGTGCCTTATCACGCAAATGGAAATCAGTGTCCCTAAAAGAACTTCAATTTAGGAGCCTCTTTCCTGGAAGAAAAGTAAGGATGTAAGCATGAGAGAGCAGGAAGAAAACTGTTAAAGGAAGTCAGAGAGGCTGGCCAGCGGAGATCACCAAGGCTGTCCAAACAGCTTGTGAATTGCTCTGAACTTGCTTGGCGATACCTCCAGGTGACCATAGTAGCACAGGAACACTGGGGAGTAGTCAATGGTTTGTTGGTGAAAAAAAAACAACACAAGGGGTCATAAGCACATAGAAAGGTGCTCAACATCCTCCCCTCACTGTCAAGGAAGCACTAGCGACCCCATAGGAAATGTTGAATGGCTTCGTGCCCACGAGGGAAGCTGTAATTAAAAAGATGGACAACAACAAATGATTTGTTGGTTTGTTTGTTTGGTTTTGGGGGCATCACTGCCCTCTGGTGGTCGTGGACGCTACCCAGTGCCGCTCCTGAGAGCCACCGCTGGATCTGAACCTCCAAGCCCACGGGCTCAACCACTTATGCCACCAGGGCTTAGCCCTGATTTCTCAATCTGTGGAGAAACCAGGACCCTTAACCGTGTCTGAGGGGGCTGCAGACAATTATGTAGCTGTTTTGGATGGAGCACTTCAATGGTTCTTGAAAAAGCTGAGCATGGAAATGACCCAGAAATTCTGTTCCTACATATAAGCCCTAGGGCATTGTAAACATATGTCCGTATAACAATGCGTACACTCAGAATAGCCAAAATATAGTAACAACCCAATGCCTGTCAAGTGATGAATGGATAAACAAAATGTGGTATATCCATATGGCGGCATATTATTCAGCCAGAAGGAGGAATAAAGTACTGATATGTGCTATAGCATGGATGACCCTTGAAGGCATCTATGACAGTTGGGGGGGGGGCAGAAAGCAAAAGCCACATACTGTATATTTATGTGACATATCCTAAGTAGACAGATGCATAGAGGCAGAAACTCAATTGGTGGTTGCTGAGAGCTAGGATGATTGAGGGGGGTGGGGGAAAAGTGACTGGTAAATGGTAGGGGGTTCTTTTGGGGAGTTGATGAAATGTTCTGAAATGAGAATAGTGGGGATGATTGCACAAGTCTCTCAGTACACTTTAAAAAAATCACTGAAGTGAATACGTTCAGAGAGTGGCTTCTATAGTATATGAATTCTACTTTACCTCAATAAAGTGGTTGCTTTTTAAAAGTCAGTCCCCTGCTACAACGTTCACTTTATAGAGTAGTCATCACTGTGCCTGCAATGTGTAGCTTGGTCCTGGGTACACTGGACAAATGGGAGCTTATCTGGCCGAGGACAGAACAGCTGGCATAATTAGAACATTTAGAGCTTTAGCCTAGGTAAAACCTGGAAGAGGCTGTACTTGTCAGCTGCTGTCAAGGTGGACTTCAGTTCATGGAGAAGGGACCAGACAGTTGAGCTCTATTGGCTATCTATTGACGGATCTATTTTTCAGTAGACCTCAAGACCTTTCTTCCTCTGGAAGACGACATATGGAATGTTGAGTCTGGTTGAAAACAGGAGAATGACTTATAAGGGAATATGTTAGCCCTTCAAATTAGAATGATGATCGTGTGAAAGACAGATCTAAATTGTTCCATTATTGGGGGGCACTGCCCTAAGATATGGACAATTTGGGGTTGACGCAGCACAAGGGAGGATGTTGCCAACGTTGAATTTTCTGATCAAGGAAGGGGGCTCCTGCTGGGGGCGCCTGGTGAGATCTTGACTGAGAATGGAAGCGCAGTGTCCCTCTGGTGCGGATGTACAGGGTGGCTTCAAGTGACAGCTGACCTAGCTGACCTCCAGAGATCACTTTCCCATCAGTGGATTCTATCATTTAATCCCAGGAAACCTCACCTGGGTGATAACTGATCACTTAGATCTCATATGCCCAGAAATTTATGAAACGCCTCCCTTATGCATCGGTAACATGGTCCTTTCTGCTCCACACTAAAGCATACCAATATCTGTCCATTCAACAGATGCTTAAAATATCTCCTAAATCCCATCGTCTCATTGACTAAGCTATCACAGGGTCTGCTCTGAAAGGAATTCCAAGAGGAAGTCCCAACAGAGTAAGAGAAATATGTGTAGCAAAACCCCAAATTAGGGGGGCGGGGAGAAGACTCGCAGACTTAATGGAGAATGGTGGAACCCTGAGAACAATGACCCTAGTCACCCAGAGTTCAAGCCTAGAACTGAATCCACTGCCCCCCCCCCCCATTCCCCGCAGGAGCTCAACTTTTAGCCTAACAATAAACAGGCTGATCAAGTAGGCCATACTTGAGAGTGATAGTCTTTCAAACAGTCAACCTTGAGGAAGTGAAAGGGGCGCCCTAAGTGGGAGGCGGAATACCCGCTACACCTGGGGAGGCCATCAGTGGCACAAAGAAAACTGAATGATTGAATGGAAAACCAGTTTGCTGGCTAACTTTGAGGTGTTTGTCTGTCTGTTTCATTCAGCATCTTTTACCAGACCCCAGTGCTTTCTGTTCCCTCCTCCTCCTCCAGGTCATTCATATAAAGGCCCTAGGTAGCAGTGCCACAGGAACTTTGTCACTTCATCTAGAGAAGTATCTATTTGCCCATTCATGTCCTCCCCCCCAATTTTTTTGTAGTACGTCTGTAGCATTTGCCATTTGAAGTGTGAAACCAGAATCATTCATTACATTGACCATGTTATGTAACTGTCACTACCATCTATTTTCAAGACGTTTGCAGCACCCACACACAAACTCAAGTCCTTCGAGCAGTAACAATTCCCTATTGGCTCCTCCCCATAGCTCCTTTGGAACAGCCTCTATTGTACTGGACAGTTGCCTGCTTCAGATAGTTCACATCAGGGAGGCTGTACGTTATCTGCCCATTTGTGTCTTATTTCACCTTGGTATCATGTTTTCAAGGTTCTCTGTATTTGTAGCATCTATCAGAAATTCATTCCCCTTAAGAATAACATACATTCTGTTATCACTTCATCTGTTGATAGACACGTGTGGTTTCCACATGTCGGCTCCTGTAAATTGGTCTAGTGAACATCATGGGCCAGATATCAATTTGAGTCCGTCATCTGAGTTCTTCTGAGTATATACACCTAGGAATGGAATTGCTATGATGTGTATTGCTTTTGACATTTACTCTTTGAAGATTTGCCATATTGCTTTCCACAGCAGCTGCAGTCTCACCAGAAATGCACCAGGGTCTCAATTTCTCCACATCCTCACTAGAGGTATTTTAAAGGTGTACTGTCTATCCCAAATGGAACTGGTTCAGGAGCTGCGTGTATTCTAGCCTGCTGGAGACTTCTCTAGAGAGAAGGTGGTGGCTAGTTTTAATCCCTGTGACATCGGTGGTGCTGTGAGCCGATATCTGCATGGATGCTCTTGTAGCCACATGCATGTTTTCCTCTCCTCAGATAATTATCATAAATACTCGTATAATTTGCTTTTACAGGCATCATATCTTTTGATTAGGGTCCCATGACCCCCCCCATTCCTTTTTTTTTTTAAATGGATAATAATTAGTGGTTTACCTAATCCACTTGCAAACCATTCTTCAAAAGCAATCCTGCCATTATGCCTGTCCATTCTTTGTCCACCGGCCCACTTCATGGCTGGTCATGTGTGTTGGGGCATACAACTTCTCTCTGGCTTTTTATAGATTGTGAGTTTTTAATTTGCTGGAGGTTATGAATAAAAATCAGGGAGTTCTTCCATTTAGCCCACCGAAATGACACCCAAAACTTTATATGGCATATGCCTGTTGCCTTCCTGATCCCGAGTGAACACTTGAACTGCCGTTTATAGATTTATTTATTCCTATTTCATGTGGGAGGGGAAAATCACTAGTTCCAGTATCCATAACACTGGCATTGTTCACCTCGGCTGCCATTGCTGCTCCAGTCCAAACCATCACGACCGTCAGGTCAACCACGACCGTCCTTGACACTGACCAACCGGCCATGTCTGACAGCAGACACCAGCAGGCGAGAGCATGCCTGGCTCCCAACCGAACTTGAATCGCCCCAGGAACTCCGCCAGGTGCTGTCAGTGTGAGGGGGTGAAAAGTGTTGTGTTACCTAAGAGCCAAGACTCGCGGGTCTGCCATGCAGCATGCCCTCATTCCACCTGTCTCTGTTCTGGCCCACCCTGTACAAGGGGTGTTCTTGGTCTCAGCTTGTGGTATTCCTGTCTCCCGAGGGTGCTAGCATCCGAGGCAAGACTGCAGCTCAGATGCCTGGCACCCTGTTCACCCGCCTGATCCGTGCCCACCTTCCTTCCTGGCAGAGTGGTAGAAAGCAGCTGCAGTGGCGCCCAGCTGGGAATCTAAGCAGTAGCACTTTCTTAACCGCCCCCTTTCCCATCCCTAAAAATGAAGATAATAATAGTATTGATTCCAAATATTTAATGTGAGGATTAACTGAGTTAATGAATCTCAAGTCTTACAACAGTGCTGGGTGCATGGTAAATGCTGGATAAATGTTAACTAGTGGGATGTATTTAATGACGGGGATTCCATTAAGGGGCTGACCAGGTAGGATTATACTCAAGAAGATGCAAATGGACCTCACTGGCAAACATTAGCGTGATCCTTGAGTAGTGCTATAAACAGGAGGTCTTGCAAGTGCTTTCCTTGGATGGCCATCTTGTTGCTCTGTGAGAAAATGGTGGGAGGTCCTATCTGACCTCGGCTGGCTACTCTGGAAGAAGGTGGATCCAATCCACACAAGCACAAGGCAGGGATCAGCTGGGCCTCCACCTCACAGCCTTATTTATCTCCTATTCTGACACCAGCCGCCCCTCCCCAACCCTCTCCTTCTCTGCAGGGTTAGAGAATCCATTGCAATGGCCACATCGAACTCAGACAATAGTCGTGATTGTGTACCTTATTGGGGAAGCTAACTTATAAAGTCAGGACCCCAAAACATTAAGGGTACAGTCCTTTTGTCTTTTGTAGTTCTTCTTAGCCATTCCAGCGTCTTTCTTTCTCTCTGGTTCTCACACATGCAGTTCCTTGACCTCTGCTCTACTCTGCTCAGCCAAGTGCTGCAAAGTTCCTTTAGCACTGATAAGTCCCCAGAGAGCACCCCCACCCCTCTGCAAGTCTGTCCCATGCCCAAGGCGCTCGGTTTCAGTCGGCTTGTGGTCCAGGAGGCCTACCACACTCTGTCTTCTCAGCTCCATTGCTCTGTCTCCTGGTCTCAGGGCTGGGGCCTCTGCTGCCTCCCCACTGAGAGCTTTTCTTTCCTGATGGTTACGGAATAACCCTGCTCCCACTTTTCAGATGACTTGGCATTTATACCCAGGAGAATGGCACAGCTGTCCAGTCCCTGTGCTAGAGTTCTCAACATCTTATTTGCATGCTTCCACCTAGTCAGTGGCGGTCGTTACAAAGAGGATGACTAGAAGAGGCTTAAGCAGAGGCCTGGTTATCAAGAGCCTGATGAAAGTCTCTAGTTCCAAGATTTTCTAACTTTTTCCGAAAGAAATGAGATTCCATGTTGAATTGCATTATAGCCAAAAAGGCCTGGCAGTGAGGGCAGGGGAATACACCACCCACACTTCCTCATGAGAGCCGATGGGGAATGTGGGGAACAGAGTTACAGGATGGCTTGCTAATGCCTCATCTTCAAATCTGAGGTGGCCACACATTCCTGAGGTCACTCCCACTGGGGACTTATTCCAGGGACAGTGCCAATGCCAGATCATTCTGGATTCTTCCAGGGGGGGAGTCTGTTTCTGACCAAGGACTCCCTGTCCACTACACTAGGCACAGTCTCCACACGGCCCTGGCATCTAGAGTGTTTTTCATGCACTCTTTCCCAGACCCTCACTGGTGGTGCAGGCTCGCCCTGCCTTCTCTGGCACTGCGGATTCCATCTCGGGGTCTGCTCCTTGCAGGACGCCAGCAGACACTGTGGCTAGTTTGTTCTCTGAACTTTGAGAAGGGTTACCTTCTCCTGGGAAAGAAGTGTTGATTTTTGCAGTGCTACCAGACCCTTTGTGGAAAGGATATCACAAACCCAAAAAGAGGTGTGAATGAATCCAGTGACATGCCACACCAGAAAATGCTTTTTGGTCTCTGTATGACTTTTTATAAGCATCAGGATCAGATCACTTTCCCATCAAATGGCAAAGAAAGGCAGGTTTCACAGTCTTTTTTGAGAGGAGTTCACAAATGAATGGAAAGAAAGCTTCTTAAACCTTCCTAATGCTTAAGAAAGGACAGGTAGGTGGTCACTGGGCTCTTTTGACTAATAGAGGCCTATTTGCATGTGAAATATTTAGGACTTCATAATAGCACATCTAAAATTGATAGATACATTATATGGGAAATCCCAACACAATTTAGTCAGCATGCTGTTATAGTAAGTGCTCCTATGAATTGCTTCTGCCCCAGAACAATCAAAATGAGTGAAACATTACCAATAGGGAAGGAAAATTACTATTTATGCCTGATTGCTAAACAGTTGTTTCCAGTGATTCTTTTGACCTTAAACATTTCAATCACCTAGGCATCTATTGTCCATTTATGTGGGTTTTTTTTTTTTAAGGAGATGTGAACTAGCAGTCTTGCTGCTATGTTTTCCCTGCACCGTTGTCGACTGTGCTTGGCTTTCACCGAAACTTTATGTTCATCTACCTTATATTACAGGACACTGGATATGTCCTGGCTGGTAGCCACTCAGCCTTGTTACTGATCTGTTCCTGTGTCCAGCAGTAACCTTCGCATTGTGTTTCCAACGATAATTGGATTCCTTTGCAAAAGTCATGTTCCTTCCTGAAGCCTGTGCACACTACATATGGGGCCAACTGCACCATCATCGCTGAGCCTGTGGGCGCTAGACAAACAGGTTTGATTCCATCGTGCTCAGAGTTGTTGTTAGGAACAGATTTAAAGACTAATACCAACCCTACTTGTCTGAATGGATCTGTTGTTCCCTAATCGCTGTTGGAAGGGAAGGAAACATAGAGAAATGTGGTTCAGCCCGGGAAGCCAAAGTTCAGTCCTGTGTGTGAGTCCTCTGGAGGGCAGTAGGAAGTGCTCCACGAACTTTCAAGAACCTGGACATTCCCAGCGCCCTAGGTAGATCGTTGGCAAAAACCGTGCAGCAAGGCATTCTGTCTTAAGCAATACTTTGCACAGAGTAGGTATTAAATTGATGGCTGCTTGCATTGTATTAATAGTAGAGTATCCCCCAGGAAGAGGCAGTGCCAGATAAAATTGCCCACACCTTAGGAAAGAGAACTATCGATCTGCTCATTGAACTGAGACAATTGATTTAACGCGAGGATAAAATGGCTCGCTTCTGCAGTGTAAAAGTAAAGAAGAATATTAGAATAAGCACAAACGTCTTGTTGAGCCATCAAACACTGCCACTTTTGAGATGGGAAATCATTTGTGAAAACCAGTAGCTTCGTATGCTTCTACCACAGAGCATAAAACATGAGTTAGTGTGCAGTTTGGCGTCTGGGTAGATGATTTGAATTGAAATTCTAAATTAAAATGTAGTAAATTTAAATTTAGTGATTTTTTTTAATATTTCAAGCATGTTGTAAGAATTCAAAGAAAACCTATTGAGACTCCTTTTGAAAGCAAAACATTCCTTTGTAATATGACTAATGAACTCATCATCTAAACCAATTTTGTCAACTTGCATTTCAATGTTTATTTCTCATTCCTATGGAATCACCCATAGATATGAAGTGGATTCTTTTAATTATAAGATCATTTTAATGTCATGTAGGAAAAATTAAATACAGCACACTTTAGATTATACATTTTTCTATATATACATTTAAAAACAATATCCAAGACTGATTATAAGAGCAATTGTACAGCCCTTCTTTCTATGACTTGTACGATACCCTAATAAAATAGTTTTCAAGCAACAACACAGCTGTACCTTAAATTAAAAACAAGGCCATATAAACCAAACTCACTACCATAGAGTTATCTTTGATTTAATGCAACCCTATAGGACAGAGTAGAACTAGCCCCGTGCATTTCTGAGACTCTAAATAGGTGACTTTTGCCCAACACCTGACTCCATACTCCACCAAGGCTCCTTTTGAGGTTATGGTGATGGGATGAGAACAACATTAACTTGTCCTGGGCATCCCCCATTGGGCCATTAGACTTAGAAGGTGACCAGGGAAGGAATTATTAAATGGGAAAATATTATCAACTTGCGATTTAAAGTGACTCAAAGTATATGTCATCATGAATGCTATATAAGTATTAATAATATATAAAAATTGTATCTTTTTTCTAACAGCTATAATCTTTGGTTGGGAACATACATGGCTAGACATACACCCATTCTACATGTACACATTCGTGCATGTTCCACACAGTGGTACCGATTACATTCTTGGCGTTGAGCCCCCATTGGCTCTCCCTTTTCCTGAGTGCTCCCCCAAGTTTCTCTTCCTCTTTTAAACTGCTGTTGTTACTTTTATGCCATTCGGTTCTTTAAAGAGCTTCATGCTCAAGGCAGATGGTTTGTGCTAGTTAAGGTAAATACAGGATTATCAAGGAGCCGTGGTGACGATGTCACTTACTAAGGTTTGGGGGTTATTGTTTGGTTTTAAGTTTGAAAATTGTCTCCGGGTGATAGTTCCCAGGGTTCAGAAATTGTAAGAAATGTGGAGAATTTGAAATTCTGTCTTTTCCCCCTATGGATGGGCATTCTTTATTTTTTAATCATTTTATTGGGGACTCGTGCAACTCTCACCACAATCCATACATCCATCCATTGTGTCAAGCACATTTGTAGCAATCATCGTTTTCCAAAAATTTTCTTTCTACTTGAATTGGCTTCTCATTTTTCCTCTCCCTCCCCACACCCTGGATAATTCATAAATTATTATTATTATTATTATTTCATGTCTTACATGGACTGATGTTTCTGGATGGGCATTCCTCTGTGGAATATCGGATTTTCAGTATTGGCAGCTAGTCTCCATGCAAGTCCTTTTGGCCATAGAACAAAGGAAGCAATTGCTGAGAGAGGTAATGACCCATGCCGTTCATCTCCTCCTCCAAGTCTTGACTCTCCTTTTTTGCTGTGCCTTGGGTGGCCGTCTGGAAGCTTGGAAAAGTCCCGGCAGAAAATGCACTTAATGTATATGTGTAGGTACGTGAAGCCAAATCTAAAACTTTGTCAGCTGTCATTACGTGATCCCCCACTGACTCCACATGGTGACGTCATGTGCAACAGAGCAAGCATGGCCTGGCCCTGCAGCATCTTCATGGACCACTGAAAGTTTGAGGCCGTTGTTTGGGAACTCTGTCATTCCATCTCAGTGACAGTTTCTTCTCGTGTCCCTTGACCCTCCAGTGAACAAGGACGACGTCCTTGTCTGGCTGTTGGTTTCTCCTGACGCTGCGTCCAAACAAAGTGAGCAAATCAACGTCTCACCATCCTCACTCTGAAGAACACCCTGCTTGTCTTCTAGACTGTCTTGCCCCTTCTGCCCAGGCCACGGGACAGTTGGTATTTCTTTTCCACACCAGCATGTGAAGGCATCCCTTCTTCTGCCACCTTGCCTAGTAAGTGGTTGAAAGGGACTTTATTCCGTCTCTATTACTTACCAGTCTGTCTCCCCTCTTAAGAGCCTGCAGAGGCATCAGTCAGTCAGGAATACATGCAGAAGTTATTGAAATCTGCCTGCAGGTCCCCGTTCATGAAATACACTGAAGAAAACTCAGATGCAGAGAAAGTCCTACATTTTCTTGTAGCTTAACACATGTGGGAGAATCAGCCTCCCTAACCCTCACCTGCTAGGTCTCCTCTGCCCAACATGAAGGGTCGGGCCTTTCCTTTGCAATGGGACCTCCCTGAGAGGTGGGGGGGGTGGAGCTTGCTGCTTGATCAGAGACCCTTCTGGAGAAAATCCTGTGAGTGGTGACTGGTAGAGGACCACAGAGATCTAAGTGTCACTTTGAGCCCATGTGTGAGGTCTGCTGCCAACACAATCATGTCTCCCTTGGCAGGTGAGAACGGTGGCAGGAATGACATGCTCATTCGCCCTCTCGTGGCAGAGTGGGTTACACATTGCTCACCGGAGGGTGGGCAGTTGGAAACCCACCAATTGCTCCCTGGGAGAAAATCAAAGCTCCCTGCAAAGACAGAAAGACACCCAAAGTGGGGGCTTTGATTCTGTCTTCTGGGGACGCGTTAAGTCATAATCCACCTGTTGGGGATATGCTTTGTTTTTCACTCGAGGGAGAAAATTGCCTTCCCTTTCTTGCATTGACAAGGCAGAAAGCACCGACTATCTCTTTTCTGCAAACTATCATCACCATTAAATGTAGCTGGTGGATCTTCACACTCCTTAGCTTCATTGTGGACAGAAGGCCTGCGTGTGCAGGTCCTAGACCGGAGCTAACCCCACCCACCAGTCTGAGGTGGCCCGACTTGGGCACCGACGTGAGAGACACCATTTTGATCACAGCTTCTTTCTTGAGGATGAACCGGTATGGGTATCAGGTGGACTGCTGAGCTGCTCTGCTCCATAGCCTAGCACCCCCCTACCACCAGAAGAGTTGCTCCCCAAGACTCTGAGGCCAGCTAACAGTCCGGACAGGCAGCCACCGGGTCAAAGGCAGCTGCGCCAGAAACTCCCAGCAGCTCTGGGGAGGCAGTCTGGCTGCCTGGATTTGGCTGTGGTTGACCAGTAGGCAGGAGGCTTAGCAGACTCCTTTAGAGAACAAGGTTGCCGTTGCAGAGGGTGGGGAAGAAGGGGCTGTGATCCTCCTGGACAGGAGACCAGGTGCCCGCCACAGTCAGCCCTCAGCCCCTTCCAAAGGCACACAGGCAGGGGTGTGCTGGGGCCGAATGGCTAAGCATTTCACCAACCAAAAGGTCTGTCGTTCACACCTGCCCAGCAGCTGCAGCGACAAAAAGATCGTTCATCTCCCTCCCTCCCTGCCATCGAGTGGCATTGACTCATAATGACACCAGAGGCCAGGGTAGACCTAACTGCCCCCTGCGAGTTTCTGAGACTGCGCTCTCAAGGGGATTTTTTTTTTTTTTTGCAGACATAGGGGCTAATATCGGACTTATGACCTTGGACTGGACTGGGTTGGGATGGTTTCTCAATGTTCCATTCCTCTTGTATTTAAACCTCTCCCTTATATCCATAGATGTGTCTATGAATCTGTTTCTCTAGTCTACTCAGACCCACACAATGAATGAGGTAAAGGTTTACACAGGCAATAACTCATACACATAGTTTTTATCATTCATTGCAATTCCCCCATGCAAGGTTAGCGCCTCTACCTCTTCCCTGTCTTTCCTGTCTGTATTCTTCCTCCTTTCCTAACTCTTCTGAACCTTGTCCTTGGGTGAATGCCTTCACTTTGATCCTAAGTTATCGAGGATACCAAGGTGAGTGTACCTCAGTAGTGTTTCTGTTCCCTATTTGTAGATCTGTTTGACTTAAAAAAAAAAATGAGCCACAGGGTGAGTTCACTTCCAGAACTTGTGGGTGACCAAGGACCATAATTTTGAGGTTCTACAGCAGAGTCTGACCAGCAAAATTAATCTCTTTCAGGATTTGGGGTTCTGTTCCACATCTCCCCTCCATCACCATATTACAGGACTTTTATGGTAATTCATTTCAGACGACTTTCTGGTTTCAGAGTGGCGGAGACTGATGTTTTCACAGTCCATGATTCCACTGAACAAGGAGAGAGACCACTTTAGATGGTTGCTCATGAGTTTTTAACACCCGAGCCACCACTCACCAAACGAGGGTGTAGATTTCTGCGCCGTTAGCCCAGTTGGCTTTTGTATTAATCTGGGTAGATTAGAGAAACAAAATGCACAGAAACTTGGGGGATATTTTTTAGAGGCCCATCTTTCTCTCATGGATCAACTGGTCGGTTCGACATGCTGGCCTTGCATCCAGAGCCCAATTCACGGTCACTCCACCAGCGGCCACCCTCTGTCAATCCTCCGCCTTCCCCGGAGACCCTAATGGGTCGCCGCCATCAGAATCGGCCGGACACGCTGGCTGCAACAAAGCCCCCCGGAAAAACCCACACAGAGAGCTGCAGGCATGCAGTGTCACACTAGCCAAAGCCCTGTTCGCATCTGGCACATGCCCACGGCTCTCTTCACCCCGTGGTGCCCACATAGCCAGCCCAGAAACGGAGCCTCGCAGGAGTCCCCCCTCCTCCCACCCCCGGAGAACTGCAAGGGATGAGACCACCCCACGACTCCCAGGAGGATCCCTGGGCTGTAATCAAAAGCGCCAGGCCTACAGAGCAAAACAGGCCTTCCAGGGACGGCCTCCATCCTTCCCCGAGCTGCGCTTCCCAGCCGGCTCCCATCGAGAAATCCAGCTCATCACCCAGAATTGTTTTCAGGGGATTTGAAACTTATTATTTAATAATGTTGCTGCTGACATTCTAGAGTTCACGGATAGATCTGTGGAGCCTTTGTGAATAGAGAAGAATTACCACAGACGCTGGGAGGAAATCAATTTTGCATAGACAGGCCAACATTTTTTAGGGGCAGTACAAATATATAGCTATTCAGGGGAGCGATTTATTTAATAGCTGGATCCCTGGAGGAAGCGTTTCCCACAAGAGGCCCTAGAGAGTCCAGGAAGCGGAGTGAATGAGCGCAGAGGCCCACGCAGAAGGGGCTGTTCAGATGTGCTTTCTGTTCTTCTCCCTGCTGCCCGGCAGCTGGGGCCCCCTTCCTTATGTCAGGCCTGGGCATTCAAAACAACACCCATGAGATGGGGGCTTTAAGGTTGAATGAAAACTGGGTCAGCTGAGGT
>PVJH01012098.1:0-65875 GCA_004026705.1 Nesogale talazaci
CAGTGTCTTGTCTTGGGACCTTGCTAGGACACAGGAATATCTTCTCTGTACTGTTTATCCCAATTTGCCACATGTGTTTTTACAGGAAGCTGTAAGGACTTCCTGCTTCAATTCTCACAGATGCTGGCCCTGATAATTCCCGTATTTACATACCTAGAGGGCAAGGCGAGGCCCTGAAGCTGCTGACTCTTGTGGGATTTGAGGACAAGGGCTGATGGATCACCTCCTCCCCTAATTACCTCTTGCACAGCCTCAGGGAATCCGCTGGGCCTGCCTGGTGGGGGAGGTGAGTACTTCCTCTGTCCTTTAAAGTGGCCTTGAAGGCCTGCACAGACCCTGGGCTGGACCTGCTTTCCCCCGACCCCCATCACCTCATTTGATCTGGACTATTGTCGCCACCATCACCCCATTTTATAGCGGAAGAAACTAAGGTTCAGCCTTGAGCAATACTTCTCAACAGGGCTAAGGAGGCTGAGAAGGCTGTTGTGAACATATCTCTGCACAGGATGGATGACCGAGGATGAAGGATCCCCAGGGCCAAGAGTTCCACAGACTGAAGAACACTGACTTTCATACTTTGAAGATCTTCCACCTGGTAGAGCATGCACTCAGACCCACACCTGCCAACTCCTTGGGCATGAGGAAGAATGCACGGACGTGAGTCTGACCACCTGCTCACCATGGATTCTGCTTGATTATCCCAATAGTACATTTTAGGGTACCCACTTCTAAAATTTAATTTAGGGAGAACATGTATTAGGTTTTAAACAGGACCAAGACAAAGACATATCGTCTAAATGAAGGAGATCGTTGGCATAAGGTCAAAATAGCACCCCAAGGTGCACTGATTTACCCCAACTCTGAATCCTTGGCCATTGAGCCCATTCAGACATATAGAGGCCATCTATAGAACAGCCTCTGGAGGTTTCCAAGACAGTGAGTCTTCACAGGAGTATAAACTTATGCCTTTCTTCCGAGGAACAGTCTGGTGGTTTTTAACTGCTGGTCTCAGGATTGGCAGCCCAACACACACCTACCTACCACATCACCGGGGCTCCCTGCAGATATGCAGAGCTTTGCAAAGGACATGGGTGGGCAGAGGAAACTGTCGCAAAGTCATGATGAGTGGCAGATGAGCACATTCAAGGTACAGGTGTGACTACAGAAGCAGGATTGGGGCATGTGCATTATCTTAGACAAAAGAATTGACAATTAGGGCATTCTGAACTAGGCAGTTGGGGATGACTCGGGACCCTGCGGCCCCAAGTAAGGTGATATCCATCCAGGACACAACTCGGACAAGCCCCTAAGGGAGACCAACTACCCTGGCTGGAGAAGAGTGGAGGTGATCCACTTTCCAATGCACTCTGTCCAAGAGCCAGACTGTTTGCACATCTAATTAATAGAAGGAATTCAATGGAGGCTTAATCCATCTCAAGACTCTGTAAGTGGATATGGGGCTGTCACTGTTTGGAGAAGACACCTCAGTGCTCAGAACTCAAAGCTTCAATCCGGTATCAGCAGGTTCCTTCTCTGGACAGCAGCTGTGGAATTGCAGACTTGGGTTCTATAAACCTGTATCGCTGAAACTCAGCTTTATCGTATCATGTGTATACATATTACTTCCAAACTGACCTAGATCGCGGGGTAAATTTTAGCCTAGGGATGCTCACTTGAGGCTATATTGAGATGGCTCTCAGATGCAGACAGCCCCTCGGTGTCCGGCCTGGGCAAGGTGCTAACTATGCAGAGAGGGAAAAGAGAAAGCATAGCAGGAGCGGAATTATGGAAATAGTCCTCTGAGCAAACACCATGTCCTTTCCTGGTGATTGGTCTTTCCTGTTGACGTGCCCCAAGATAAGAGAGTTGAAGTTCTCCATTCTCTCTCTAAGAAACAATCTGGGGTATTTCCTCCACGAGATGGATGGACACAAGGGCTGCAGCAACAGATTCAAGCATGCCCAAGATCACGAAAACAGTGATGTGATCCTGAGTCTGCTTCCCTCTGTCCTACGCAAAGTCGCCAGGATTCTGAGCTGACTCCCACCGCCACTGACCATCATAACAGCTAAGGCGCAATAACAATGACAACTAGCACTTGTCGTTCCCCTATCATCTTCTTTAACTCTTGTTTTGTTTTAAGGAGGCGTCTGCGGTGATTGCAGCAAAGAGGACTCAGAAGAGACAGGCTAGAGCAGAGACTTGAAGGAGATGTTTTTAAAAGTGAGAGCTTTCGGGCTGAGCCCCGGTGGCGTAGTGGTTGTGCACGGGACTGCGGCCCACTGGGACGGAGGTTCAATTCCAGCAGTGGGGCTGGGCCTCCTACTCCCACCACTGGAGAGCAGTGATGCCCCCCCCCCCCGCAAAAAAAAAAAGTGAGAGCTTTCCAGGCAGAGACCATCTTGAAGAATATCCTGGTGCCATCCAAAGCATGGAGGGCCTAGAAAGTTCCAAGAAGAAATTCAGTGGGCGTGCATAGCACTTGAAGTTGGTTGGATATCGGGCATCGCAAAAATAAACGTGACCATTGGACTTCCTTGGGACTTGGCTGGATAACTCAGCCCCACTATGGACTGTTTTCCTTGGGGGCTTTCCCTCATGCTCTCCGACAGCCTGCATCTATATCGTGTCCCGCATCAACTCTGTGTACTGGGCTGGTGGCTTCCTTGAATGACATGAGGTCTGTTACAAAAACAACAAAGGGCTTAAGGTGCAGACAACAGGGAGAGAAGTGTCCTGACAGAGTAGCAAGGACAAATCATTAGTGCAGTGGTTCTCCACCTGTGGGTCGCAACCCTGTCATAGCTAGCAAGTGATGGTAATTCATGACTAATAAAATGATGGAGATGAAGTAGCGACAGACATAATTTTATGGTTGGGAGGGGGTAGTCACCACCACATAAGGAACTGTATGAAAGGGTCACTGCTGCAGAGTGAACCCCAGGCTCAAGTCAATAAGGAAGTGGCATGTGCATCAAATCCAAAAGCCAATGGCAGTGTCATTGCTCAGGAACCTCTCGTTATTGGTCATCGTAAGAGCCCAGGCCTATAGTCTGGTTGGAAAGTTGCAAGGCCAAATCCAGAATCGGAAAATGTGGAAGACCACTGAATGGGACTGCCCTGTGGAATGTGCAATTGGGAAGAGGGAGACTGGGCATGTGTAAAACTCACTGCCAGCGAGTCCATACCCACTCGTCTTGACCCTATCAGACAGGGTAGAACTGCTCCTTGGGCTTTCTGAGACTGTCACTGGATCTCATACCTTCATCATGCTGCGACCCTTTGATACAGTTCTTCGTGTTGTGGTGACCCCTCAACCATCAATTTGTTGTTGCTGCTTCATAACTGTAATTTTGCTTCTGTTATGAATCAGGTGACCTCTGGGGAAGGGTCATTTGACTCCCAAAAGGCTCATGACCCATAGGTTGAGAACTGTTGTTGTAGGAGAATTTTTTAAAAACTCCTCTTTCTCCCTTGGAGCTTCTGGTGGTTTTGAACTGCTGATCTTTCAAAGAGGGTTTCTGGAGGCAGCAGGTCTGGGGCTGTGCCCAGCAGAATAGGAAAGATGGGGGAAGTGAGTCAGGGGAGAGCGTGCAGGCATGGGCAAAAGTCCAGAAGACCAGTCTCTATGGGAAAATTGCGAGATTCTAAACTCCAGCGTAGAAATGCCATGGTCATCATGGTTAAGTTCAGTCCTCGCAGAAAGCAATCACCCAGGGCCTCCCTCCTTCTAATTGATCCCACATCACATCCAAACTTCAACTTCTACAAATTCCCCACAATCTGGAGTCACATCTCAGCTTTACCTATCAGTCCCTTGTCTTTGGTTTCTCGCTGGTCCTTCTTGTCGTCTGCAGGAGGAGTCACTCTGAACCCTTCAGGGAAAGCAGCCCTGAGGTTGTCATGGGTTAGCATGCATTCACAGCACTGGAGGAAGAGGAGACTATGGGTCCCTATCCTGATGGACAGTCTCCCAATCCCTAGGGAGCAGGTCTACTCTACCCTAGACGGTCCCTGTACATCCGAATCAACTCAGTAGCAGTAAATGGATAACCTTCGAGGAATCAGCCTTTGTGACACAGAGGTGAGACCCCTGACTTAGCAGTTCAAAGCCACCAGCGTCTCCGTCAAAGAAATAGGTGGGGGTCTCCTTTCATGAGAACAGCCTTGGAAGCCCAATGGGGTGGGTCTTCTCGGCTCTCTGAGTTGCTGTGAGTAGGATTAGAGTCATCATTCATGGGTTTGGCGTTTGGGGTACCTGCGCTGAGCAGCTTAAACACTGCCTTCTCTATTCACTCTTCCCAGCATTCCCTCTACTCCTCCATCTCTGCTCTTGCCCGAGGAGTCAATGCCTCCTAATGCTTGCTAAGGGGGACTCCCATAACGGAAGATGAGGTGTCCTTGAGGTCAGGGCCATGCCTAGCTTTTGAACTTGGACCTGGCACTGGCTGTGACTCATCCCAAAGGAGCAGCACAGCAATCACTTGTTGACTCTGGGGGCGAATTGGACTTGGAAATGAAGACGATCTCTCTCCAGGAGCTGGATTACTCATAAGCTTTGGGGTGTGTTTGGCGCTGTGCTGTCCGGGAGAGCAGCCGCATGTGGCTATCTGAACTGAAATGAATTACAGCTAGGTGCAAGGGCTCCCTGGCTCCCTGAGGCTCTTGAACTCATGTGTCCTGTGGCAGATGGGACTGGTACTGAACAGTATGGTTAGACACACTTCTACCCATGCTCCAAGCCCCTGTAGATAGCGCAGCAGTCTAAGTAGAGGAAGGGATGGTCTCTTATGTCCCTCTCCCTGTTTCCTTCTCTTCCTCCCAACTTTTGCTATGCCTCATCCTTCTCTTCCAGCCATTGAACATTTCCCCAATAATTGTTTGTATACTGTATGAGGGTAGAGGGGCTCGGTGATGAGGGGTGGGGGCTTGGCAAAGTGGCTCATTGCAAAGCACTCCCAGTGGGTGGGCTTGGGGCCCATGGGGAGTCCAGCCTCTGCTATGCTAAGGTAGGGGTACTTGTCAGGGGGAGCAGGGCACCAAGTGGCCAGAGAGTGCTGAAATCAGCATGGGGAGAGCCTTGAGTTTCAGAAACACCTGGCAGGTTTGGAAATGCAGCTGTCTCTGCCCCGCTAATTGAAAATGTCCTGAGTGGGCAGAATAGGGACCTATCGACTGGAGGTTCTTCTTGGCCGAGTTTCTCAGGGAAAAAAAAAGAAAGAAAATAGAAGCTTCTTTTCTATAGGATCGTTGGTTCCACCAGGTTGGTAAAAAGGTGTTTATTGACTCTTGACATGGCTGGATCTCAAATATTATCTCTTTTTTTTTGGTGGATGGGGGTGGTGGTGGTATAATATAAGAGCAATGTGCACAACATATTCAAGTTGCTGCTGCTGCCCAGTTGGAAGGGGCCCCCCCGTTGTGGACCCCACTATTTTTGACTCTCCTTTCCAGTGGTACTGCTCTGTATATCTTCAGGGAAGTGCCCTTTCTTGTCATAGTCTCTCTAGAGACTCTGCCCCCTGCCCACACCCATGGCCATGGGTGGAGAGGAGACACCACTGGACAGCAGTCATTGGTGAATATGCCCAGTAAGAGACACTCACATCCACAGTAGCAGACTTCTGTCATCCGAATGCAAATCATGGGTGTTACTATGATGCTTTCTCATTCTCCAAAGACTTTCACAGGAGACCTCTCCTGGCCTTCTCAGTAAGTGAGGGAAGGAGGCCAATGGGCCCGTGAACTCATACCCCTCCACACACACCACCTCCCATAGTCTCTGATGAACAGGTACCTTGGTGGAATAAGGGGTTAGGTAAGGGGCTGCTAAGTGTTAGGTAAGCCGTTCAAACCCACCTGCCCCACACTGGGAGAAAAATGAGGGTCTCTAAGTCTTGGAGACCAACAGGGACAGCTCTATCCTATGCTATTGACCTGCTCTGAGTCAGTATCCCCTCCTTGGCAGAGAGGTGGTGTTCTTGAGAAGGTGTGAGAGGGAATCTAGTGGGGCAGAAAACCCGGAAGGAGGGAAGCAGAAGGGGTGATGGATTGGAGAGAGGAAAGAAGATGGGAGGAAAAGGAAAGAATGGGAAGGAAAGAGGAAGTAGTGTGTTATCAGTTCCAGTTGGCAGAGAAACAGAGAGGGGGCAGTAATTGTAAGTGACTTATAGAAGGACAGCAATGATGAGCAGTGAAGTTGGGGTGCTGTCACCAGTCCATCTACTGTCCCCCAAAGCCAGTGGTTACCTGGCCCCGGCTGCTGCTTTATATTTCCCAGCAATAACCCCATCTATGAGGAGGGAGTCTTCAAACAGTTCCAGGAAAAACATCCTTCTCTTTCTTTCTGCCCCATGTTTTTAATAGTGAATGGGATGAAGGTTTAATGAACTCGGCAGTTCCCCCTTCCACAGCCTGTATTCCTGGTTTCTTGCCACTGATCAACCCCCACCCCTCCAGGTTTAAGTCCATTCTCCCTTGGACTTGCAGAAACTCCTTCTCCTGGGCCCTTAATTGTCCATTCCTTTGGGTCCTTGAATGAACAAACCATTCAGAAAAGTTCTATCTCCCCCTGGAAGAAATTCTTCTCCCAGGATCCTATGTGCTCACCCTGAAAGACCCACCCCAGTCCCTGTCTACTAATGTCTCCAAAATAGAGGAGGACCACCAATTTCAGAATGATTGGGCACTTATAAAATGACCCTCTCCTGCCTGCTCCCTCCTGGGAGCACACCCACTGAAAGGGGTGGGGGCATTGTACCCCGAGTCTTTAGGGCCTGGGCTGGGCAGGAATTCTCATACTGAAGCTGTTTTTAAAGGAAGCTGTCCATCTGGAAGTGGATGAGGCAAAGGCAACACATCTCAGATCCCGGCAAGAAATGAGAGCTAGGATGTGCTTCCAGATCACGGTGCAGGTGGATGCTCAAGTCAACAGCAGGTGTGGGTCATGGGTCATGCCTGGGGTGCCGCATTAGGGATACATACACCATGAGTTTTCGGGGAGATCCCAGGGGCTGGAATGTGACTTCAAGCCCCACTCCAAACCCTTGCCAGCCTCATGCAATTGGGGGGAGGGGGGTGGCGCAGCTTTCAAAGGACTTGTCACAGAACAAATCACGTTTTTCCCTCTCGCAGAATCGTTCTGAATCACCACCCTTGAGGTGACGTGATATCCTTCATGGTCACCTTTGGGTAGTTTCTTTAAATGATGGGTGGCATTTCGTGGAGTCGGAACTCCTGGAGTCGAGCCATGCCAAGAGGGCCCTGCTCCCCACACCCGCCAGTCTGGAGGTGGGTTAATGACGGCACTCCCCGCACCGCACGTCTCGGACACTGAGTTAATAAAATCCGTAGCTCTTCTTCATGAGTGCCAGGGGATGGGTAATGTTCAGGCCTGAGCAGGACCCCGGCTTAATGTTCCGTGTGAAGGATAGCCCTGCCAGACAGTACCCTCCTGGGTGCCACCCTCACAGATGAGTCCGCGCCACTGACCAAGGAGCACAGCCTCGTACCAGGTGCTGCTCCCATGGCTGGGGCAGGTGACCGGTGTCAGCTACTGGTGTCCCCAGAGGCCAGCCAGGCCTGTTTGTCCAGGAGCCAGGAGGGGCACTACCAGCCCTGCCCTGCCTCTGTGTCCTCCTATATCTGACACAACTTTAACCCCTTCAGCCCACAGCAGGACCGTACCTACCTGGGGTAGCAGGGGGTACAGGGAGGTGGGGGCTGTGCTGGGGAACTGAAGGACCTGGTTTCATGATTGCATTTGCAGACTTAGGGGTCGTGGGAAAACTCACTGCCATGAGTTGATGCTGAGTCCTAGGGAGCCTCGAGGACAGCGTAGAAATTCCCCTGTGGTTTTCTGAGACTGTGACTTCTAGTTGATGTTGGTGTTGGTGGTAAGGGCGGTGAAGTTGCTTCTCCTCACAGCGACCCCATGCCCAATGGAACGAGTCGCTGCCCCTTCCTGTGCCATTTTCACAAGGGAGGGTCTTCCCTGTCTCACCTCCCCTCTAAGTTTCCCAGCATGATGTTCCTCTCCAGGGACCAGTATCTCCCAACCACAGGTCCAAGGTGTGTGAGACGGACACGTCCGGGATGGAGGATTTGCTGCCCTTGCCTCGAAGGAACATGCTGGCCGCACCTTTTTCAAGAGAGAGCCCTCTGTTCTTTGGGCAGTCCCTGGTGCTTTCCGTAGTCTGCGTCCACGCCAGAGTCCAAATGTGTCCATGTTTCATCAGGCCTCATTTCAAGTCCCATTTTCATGAGAGTAGATCACCTCATCTTTCTCGGGAGTGGTGGGGGGGACTGGTGCTTTTGAACTGCTAGCATGACCATTCACATCCCACCCAGGAACCCACAGCATCCGCAAGTCTCTGCACATCGTGCGTAACGAGATTCAGACCCCAGAGCCCCTCTTCCTTCAGGGCTCCTCAGGGAAGCTGCCGGGCCACTTTGGCTGGGGCTGGCATCTCCCAGAATCAGGTCCCAAGGCAAGGATTTGAAGACAAGAATGGGATTTGGGAGGTGATCCCGAAAGTTGAAAGCAGTCGTGGGAAGTGCCTATCATTCCTGGTGGCATCTTTGAGCAAGTGGCCACTGTGGGCCAATTGAGCTTCCCTCCCTGTGACCTCCAGGGGTCATGGAACATTTCCCTCATCATGGTCCCAGCTGAGCAGGGGAGGGTCATTTCCACACCAGCTCCCAGATGCCATGGGCAAAGAGCTCTGGGATTGGCATGGGGAGTCTAGTTGGCATGCTTGGTGAGGGACAGCAAGAGGGACAGGGTAGGCGTTTCTCTCTCTGCTCATGGGCATGGAGCAGGGGGTCGGGAGCTCAGGAAAGATGAGGAAATGTAGTCATTGCTATCCTGAAGGTCAGGTCCAGAGACTTCCGTGAAAGGTCTTCAGTAGGGACTTGTACCCATTCCAAAGGCTTTTTGGTGATCATTGGAAGATGAGATCGTATGGTGCCTGTGGGGTGAGGAAGATGAGGTTTTCCACTCCCATAATGATCAGCGGTCTCAGAAACCCCCAGGGAGCAGGTCTTCTCAGTCCTAAAAGCAGATTCCGGCCCCTATCGAGGCTGTGGGATGGGCAGAAGGATTCCTGCAGGTCTCTGAGATTGGCACCATGTCTGGGCGGCGGGGCAGGGGAGGGGGCCATTGAAGGGAGCACCTTGCTGTGAGCGGGAACTGATGAGCTCACAGAGAAAATGGTGGTCTGTTGGTCATTCCAAGAAGCTGGGGGCTGGGGCTGTTGGTTCAAGGGCACGCTCTTCACTCCTTGAGATGAGGAGGCAGGAGTCATTCTGAGTACTGAGTCTGGTTACAAAAGTAGCCAGCATCATTCTTTCCCTTCTGAGGGGTGGGTGTGGGGGTTGTTGGAGGGAGAAAATAAGTTCCTCCGTCAGTAAGCAGGAGCTGGTCTGCAGCCTGTTCTTGTCCTCATGCCAGGTGTTCGGCCTGAAGTCCTTCAAGGCTTTGAGCACTTGTCACCCTGCTTTCCCAGCATGGTAGGTCAGCGAGATTTCCTCAGCCCAAGGGGGCAGCAATGCCCTTTCAGATGAGCCTGAGCCTCCTGTTCAGCCCTCAGCGGAACCGGAGGTTCTGAGGGAGCCCCCCAATTCCTCAGTGTCATCTCCTTCTGTGGGATCCCAGGATGAAGCCCTTGGAAATTGATGACCTGCAGGTGACATCATCTTCCTGCTTGGACCTTGACACTTAGACCTGGCTATCATCCACCTGGTGTCTCTGAGTATCATGGGACCTGGGTGCCCTGTACTAGTAACTCTGTCTGCAGAAGGGTCCCTGGAGCAGGTATCTGGGACACAACCCCTGGTTCACCAGCACCAAGGGCCAGCACAGCCTTTCAGTGTGTCTTAGGTAGATTAGAGATCCTCCCCCCAGCCTCAACTATAATCTATGGACATTCTGAATAGGCCTGATGAATGAATGAGGAAATGAACCAGGAGGTGTGTGTGTGTGTGTGTGTGTGTGTGTGTGTGTGTGTGAGAGAGAGAGAGAGAGAGAGAGAGAGAGAAAGAAAGACAGACAGACAGACAAAGAGACAGAGAGGAAGAGAGAGAGAGAGAGAGAGAGAGGAAAATGCCTTTTTTTTAAAGTGAAAAACAGAGGTGGGGGTGACCTCCCCCTGAGATTTTCCATTTCATGAACTGCCACCTCTCCATGGTTGTCCTAACCTGAAGTCACTCCTTCATGTCCCTGGGACTCTGAGATTTCCCTCTTGAGTCTCAAAGGTACCATCATGCCCTGCATCTATGTACTCGGGAGTGGGGTGGGGGGGAGGGGGCGGTGCATAGCAGGCCTTGCACACAGCTCAGAGTTGGAGCTGCTCTAACAAAGCCGGCTGCTCCCCAACACGTGTGTCGAGGGGGAATGCCGCAGCACCCCATGCCTGAAGCAAGTTGGTGTTGGGGTGGGGTAGGGGGCACCCAGCAGGAACCATTCCTCCCCTGTTACCTTCCTCCCACTCTGACAGGAAAACTCTTCCTTCAACCAGAGGGGGGAGGGATGGGGATGTGGTCCACAGGGCGTGTGCAGATGGGGATGTACTGTGAGCATTATGCCAGGCTGTTCTATGCGAGTTTGGCAGGATTGGGACCCACCAGCTGCCCAGTGGGGCTTCTGTCAAGGTCTTCAACCTTGGAGTGCCCTCAGAGCTATCAAACTTTGTCTCCCAGGGCAGCCGAGAATCAGAAGGACCAGAGTGCCCATGCTCCAGACTGTTCTAGGTAAGCAGCGCCATGGAATGCAGGTGCTCTCTCGTATGGGCACAAAGGCATTCTAGGTGATTCCAGGGTCCCACATAGGTCCCCCAAGCCTCTATTCCTACCTAGCCTTTGTGCTCACTTGGGCATTCAGTAGTCTGTGTCCACTGCTTTCTTCTATGCCGGGACCTGTCCTCAGCAGTGTTTTGTTCCCAAGAGCTCACAGTGTGGTGCAGGAGACAAGCTCAATGTGCCACTAGGCATGCTCGCAGTCCAAGATGAGCAGGCCCCTGTGGCAGAGCAGTGTGCTGTACCAGGGTCTTTAGAGTCCAGCCATGCCCCAAAGAGTCGCAGGGACACCGTACCACAAGTTGGTCTTGCCCCAAGAGGAAAGAGTGTACGCTAAGAGGGAAGATGCTAGCTGGGTTTCCTCCACACTCTGTTGCTGGCAGGGGTTCTGGGTTCTTATCCTCTCAATCCCTCCAAGGCAGGCTCCTGATTCCCAGTCAGGCAGTGGCTTCCTACCATGGTCCCTCAGCTGGGACACATGGCAGCTGAACAAGGAGAAGTCTTTGCATTGCAGGAACAAACAGACTAGCGGTGTCCAGAGGGATTGATGAATCCCATCAATTGAGTGGACACATGCAGATGTACCAGGTCTCATATTCAGCTGTTTGAAAGTATGAGGGCATGTCAGAAAGTTTTGGAGCCTCTTCAGACATAGAGAACTCCCAAACCAAACTCACTGCCATGAAGTCAATGCTAACTCATGGAGACCCTACTGGACAGGATATAACTGCCCTTGTGGGTCTCCAAAACTTTACCTCTTTATGGGAGTAGAAAGTCCATTTCACTAAAGGGGTGACTGATCGTTTCGAACTGCTGACCTTGTAAGCAGTGGTCTAATGAATAACCAATATGCCACCAAGGCTCTCCCATCTGTCTGACAGTGACTTAGAATTCACAGAGGAGGAGACTGCAGTGCAGGTCAAGGCAGTCAGTCACCTGGGAGGCCACAGAGCTAGGACCCCTGAGAGCGGGCATGCTCCGGGTCAGTCTGCAGGGAAAGTGCATGGTGCTTCTATTGTGGACAAGAACCACAAAGCTACAGGCTTGCAAACCCCCACTTTGACTGTAGGGGGTGTTGGCACTCATCCAGAGGTGACTTGAGAGAGCCATGTCCCCTACCCCTTCTCAGAGCACCTCCTCCTGGGCACCCCATCATGGGCAGATGCACCAGCACAGGCCTCTGAAAGACTGGAGGGAGGCTCTGCCATCTTGCCTCCCAGCCCATGAATACTGTGACCTTCCTGGCCTGGCGCCCGGCACGAGTCTCCAGGACCCCACCCTGCCAGGCACCAGGACCTCGCTGGTCTTTGCCCGACCCCTCCTTCCACACCTCCAACCTTTCTCCTCGGCCCCTGCTAGGCGACCTTGGCCTGTCTCTGGCCTCAGCCTGGCGCCAGCTCTGGTTTTGGGATTTTGCCAGGCCTCACCCAGAGCGCAGCCTCTCCCCCAGCCGTGCCCAGTGGTCCGTGAGCTCCAGGACTTCCAGTGGGGCCTGTGGGGGAAGGGGCTGTTTGCCAGCATGCTGCCATTTGCAAGAGGGTTGGGGTTAGTGGGGGCCTTTTGAACAGTGCTCAGAGGGACCTCGTGTCCTCTCCCCTCCCCTCAGCCATCTCAGTCCTAGTCTCCCCTCTTTTTAGGAATCTGCTCTGTCCCCACCTCTCTCTCCCCATTCCCAGGGACCAGCTTCATCTTAGTCCCTCTCTGCCTGTGTCTCTGTCCCTCTCTCCCCCCCTTCCCCACCCCCTCTAGGGATCAGGTCAGTCTCCTGCTCCTTCTCCCTCCTCCCCAGGAACGAACTCAAATCAGTCTCTCCCGCTCCAGCCTTGACAGCAGACACTGGTAGGAGCTTAGGAGTTTCAAGGCAAGAAAAGAAAAATATAACAGTTCACTGCCTTCAGATCAATTCTGACTCACAGTAGCCCTAAGTTTCTGAGACAGTCACTTGTCGCTGGAGTCGAAAGTCTCATCTTTCTCTCGGTGGTTTCAAACTGCTGACTTGACCATTGGCAGCCCAGTGCATAGCCACTCGGCCACCAAAGCTCCAGGCTTGTTGATGAAATGCGTATAAAACGGCCTCCGTTGACCATTCCCCTCCCTGTGCTCCAGACACTGTGACCAGCCAACCATCGCCATCTCCTTTCATCCTCACTGAAAGGTCCCGTGAGTAAGGACTGCCTCTCTCTGTCTTACAGAGGAGCAAACAGACTCAACAAAGGGATCCCGGCTGAACTAAATCCCAGGGATTTTTGACCTCCCAGGCCAGCTTGCTGCTCTGGCTCGCGCCCAATCTTGGAGTTTGCTCACCTGGGAACCAGGGACCATAAGAATATGCAGTTCATAGGATTGGACAGTTCACAGGGTGGATGGAGGGAACTCACAGGCTGGTGGGGATAGGTAGCCTGCCTGGGATTGGTCTGTCCCGGAAGATAGGGTAAGACGGATCAGCAGTGAAGCAAGTGGCCTGAGCCAGGACCCTACAGGGTAATCCTGCCCCGTATCGGAGCTCCCCCTACCCAAACACGACAGGTGACATGTGCACATTGCTGGTGACCCCTGGGTTCAAATGCCAGCTTTACCACCTAGAAGCTTTGTGACCCCGAAGAACTGACTTGGCATCTCTAAGCCTAGTTTTCATGTGCAACTGGAGCTGAATGATGTGATGGACTGAACTCTGTCCACAGGATTTGAGAGGGAGCCCAGGGAAGAGAGGCTTACTCCAAGTGACTGATGTGTACTCACTCACTCACTCATTCATTCATTCCCTGCCACCAAGTCTGTTCCAATGCATAGGGACCTTACAGGACAGGGTGGAACTGCTCCTATGAGTTTCTGAGTCTGCAACTCTTTATGGGAGTAGAAATCCTGGCACCTCTTCCTTGGAGCAGCTCGTGGTTTCGAACTGCTGATCTGGTGGGCATGCAGCCCAATATGCTATGCACTCTGCCACTCTGCTATCAAAACCCAAAGCAAACTCCCTGCAGGTGACCGTGACCCACAGTGACACTCTAGGATGGAGTAGAACTGCCCCTGTGAGTGTCTGAAACTCTGTCTCTTTAAGGAGTAGACAACCTCATCTCTCTCCCACAGAGATACCGGTGGCTCAGAATGGCTGACTTTGATGTTAGCAGCCCGACATAGACCTCCCTAGGCCAACAGGGCTCCCCAGCTCCCTAGAGACTCGATAACATGCTCAGTCAGGGAAGGGACAAGCCAGCCAGGAGGCTGCACAGCAGCGGCAAAACACACAGCATTCCTCTAGTTCTTCAATGCTTCCTTCCACTTCTGCGCCCCTATCATGACCCCAGTTCTGTCTTCCAAATCTAAGTAGCCCGTAGCGTGTACACTGGTACAGATATGAGCTCTCAACACACAGAATCCAGCACAGAGACACCCCTCAGGACCAATAATGGGAGTAAGAATACGATGAGGATAGGGGGAAGGTGTGGGGAAAAGGGGGAGAAAGGGGCAGCTGATCACAATGATGGATGTTTACCGCTGCCCCTCCTCCCCCCCACCCCACACACACACCAGTGGGACAAACAACAGAAACATGGGTGAAGGGAGACAGCGGACAGTGTAAGATATGAAAAAAATAAAAAATTAATTTGTGCATTATCAAAGGCTCATGGGAGTGGGAGGGTGCAGGAAGGGGGCGGGGAAAGAGGAGCTGATACCAAGGGCTCAAGTAAAAACAAAATGACTTGAAAATTATGATGGCAACTGATAAGACTTGAAACAGCTCCCCCCATAAAATGATGCATTAAAAAAACAAAACCTACTGGAAAGGGGGTGAACACCACTGGCCATTCAAATCAACAAAGAAAACCCAGTCAGGGCAGACCCCAGAGTTCCATGTAGCGCTGGGCTTTACAGGGCTTTCAAACACTGCCATCTCATCAGTAGTGGCCCTCCGGACCTTTCTCTTGAGGTGCCTGTGGGTGGGCACGAATGTCCAACCTTCCTGTTAGCAAGAGAGCAGGCTATTGAGTAGGGGTCCTCAAACTGCGGCCCACGGGCCACATGCGGCCCGCCGAGGACATTTATCCGGCTGCCGGGTGTTTTGCCTGCTTAGCAGCCAGTTCGTCCCGGGCCGCAGTGAATTGGTTCATAGTTTGTTTTTGTTTTTTAACTGCAGTCCGGCCCCCCAAGAGTCGGAGGCACAGTGAACTGGCCCCCTGTTTACAAAGTTGGAGGACCCCTGCTGTTAAGGGTAGCACCACTGACTCACATTCTCACTGCCCTTGAGTCTGCTGAGTCAGTGACCCTCCACATCAGGGTGGAACGGGCCCTGTGCCTTTCCCAGGCAGCCACCGTAGCTGGAGAAGAAAGCCTCTCCTTTCTCCCAGCGACTGTGTATAAGGGAGCAGGAAAGAGAATGCAGACTCATGGTCTGCTGGGATAAATAAGGCCCCTGGGGAAATGGAGCAAGCTGGGTGGGTGCTGCCCAGGGGCCGAGGGCCCCGCGCCACTGTGTCTCCCAGGCTGCGGGGCAGGACGTCGGGAGATTGCAGAGAGGTCCAAGGCCCCTTGGGAGCCAAGCTGTCGGCTTCCTGGAGGCGTCTGCGGCTTTCCTTAAAGGCAGGCCGGAGCCCGTTATCTGCAGGCTCAGAGTCCGGGTGTCTCCAGGCTGGACGCTGGCTCCTCTGGGACTTGCCATGCTTATCGGGCCTCTCCCCTTGGCCGAGGCGCAGCCCCCAGACTTTGGACGCTGGCTGGGCTGGGACGTGGCAGATCCTCCCTCCCTGGGGAGTACCCCCACCTAACAGGGCCTAGGCACATTTCTCAACATTCAATCTCCATAAAAAGAGGTTGAAAGTTGACGGCAGGGTTTCATAAGCACGCGAGACGGCCAAGGGCAAGGTGGGGCGCCTGGTCCGTGTCGGGGCAGGGCCTCAGTGTCCCCCTGCCGTCTGTTCAAATTGCACACGGCAGCCCTGCTTGTTTCACAGAGCCGTCTGGGATGACAGGATCCAAACCGGCTGATGCTACCTTCCGGCAGTCCCAGCCTCCTGTGGGTCAGAGTTGGTGCGATGGCAGGGCAGCAAATGTGAACATCTTACCATCCATGGGTTCCTGGGGTAGTTAAGACCCACATAGTCAGTTCAGACTCATAACAATCCTGGGTACCATGGAAGGAAGCACCACCAGCTCCTGCACGGCCACATCATTGTCAAGTTCAAGTCCAGCCATTGTTTCAGACCATCTCTTGTAGGGGCTTCCCCTGCTTTATAAAGCACGATGTGGGGACTGGTCCAGGGACTGGTCGCTCTCGTCAGACCACCCAAAGGACACAAGCCATTTCTTTTTCCTGCAGAGGAAACCTGTGGGGAAGCTTCTAGTCCACCCCCATTGATTTCCCCAGAAGGTATCCTGGTGATGTACTGGTTACCTGTTGGGCTGCCAGCTGTAAGGTCAGTAGTTCGAGACTGCCAGCCACCCCATGGGAGAAGGACTGTGTGGAGTTGCTGTCTTGGGAGCCCACGGGGACAGTCCCACCCTATCCTGTAGGGTGACTGTGAGTCACAGGGACTCACTGGCAGGGAGTTTGGAGTTTAGGGAAAACTTATTGATCCCCCAACCTCCTTTTAGGGAAAGAGAGAGAGAAAGAGAGAGAGAGAGAGAGAGAGAGAGAGAGAGAGAGAGAGAGAGAAATGATTCACTCCCCTCCCCCATCCCATTCAAAAGTTGTCCCTATAGCCCATCATCCAGGATGAATGATAAATACCTGCTTTTTTTCTCACCCCTCTTGTTTCCAGCATCTGCCCCCTTTGGGAAACAGTGGTCTGCCCATTGACATGGGGAGAGAGGTAAGGGTCCATTGGTACCTCTGTGTACTCCCAAATGCCTTTCTTCATAAGAAGGACAGGAACCCCCAAAGAACCGTGAGGACAGAAGGACCAAGGAGGAGAGGTGCACTTTGAAGATGTAGGAAGGGACCAGGAACTAAGGATGCAGGGGTCTTTGGAAGCTTGAAGAGACAAGGAGATGGACTCTCCCCTGTGACTGTCATGGAGGAACACAACTCCATCCTGTGTTAGGGGGACAAAAGAACCCCAGTCTCAAAGATGATTTTAAACCAAACACCAACAACATCCACACTCACTGCCATCAAATCTAGAGCAACCCTGTAGGTCAGGTGAGAGCTGACTGTGAGTTTTTGAGACGATCTTTTCACGAGAGCTGGAAGCCTCTCTTTCTCTTGCAGAGCAAGTGATGGGCTTTGAATTGATACCCTTGTGTTTAGCAGCCCAAGTATGTCAGCAGGGATCCAATGAAGGTGTAATCCATGCAGGGAGTCTGCACATGGATTTGGGGTTTTCACTGTCATCCATGGCCATCAGCAAACCTCAGTCCACCTCTTGATTTTAGCTCAGCCAGACTTTTAACCATCACACCAGTGCGGTACATCTTCCTCCCAGGGAGGAGGCCCAGTTTTTACCTCTGTCAGGTGGACTATAAGGTCCCTGGGGTGTCATCAGTGATTTGTACTCAAGGACAAATCTAGAGGCGGGCAATGCCCAAGAAGGGCCTTACTGGCTGCGTCCCTGAAGAGAATAGCCAGAAAAAGCAGGCAGGAGCACCATTCAGCTCTGATGCATGTGGGAATGGGGAGCAGGGGTGGGGGGGGGGTGATCACGGTGAGTGGGAATCTCCCAGAAGCCTTTGGCCACAGCCTGGCTGGTAGGGCTGCCACCCTGGGGGCTTTTGGAAGAGGCCACAGGGCCAGGGTCTCTGGGAAATACTTTTCTCCAACAGCAGATCCTGAACCCAAGAGATGGATCCACCCCCACCCAGTCGGGCCCCAAAGGAATGTCTCTTGCCTGCCTCCTTCACCACACCCCAGACAGCTTCTGATAGTGCTGGGGCCCCTGGGAAGACAGGAAGCAGCAGGTCCTGGGATGAGGAATTTCACACATAGTTCCACAATTCCCAGAGGAGAGGTAGTAAATAGGTTCTATGGCGTGTATTAAGTATCACTGCATTGTCTATTTACTTATTTTTTAAAGTGTGTGTGTGTGTGTGACAAAGAAATGACAGCACTATATTAAGACAGCTGGGATTTTATTATTCATCCCGGTGTCTAAAATAGCATATTCTGACTTTAATTAGAATGAAAATGATGAGCAGTAGAAATACCCAACTATCACCCGGTTCCATGAGTTTTTTGACTATGACAGGCAGAGGTACCCAGAGCAAAGCATGTGTGTGGCACTATTTTGAGAACAGCTCAGCTGCTATCTGCTCCTGGCTGGGCCCACCCGTGACTGGACCCTGGGTATCCCCGCCTCGAGTGAGCAAACCCTGGACCACCATGAGGTGTTGGAGGCCCTGCTGCTGAGGTCGAGCCCAATGGGGTCACACGTTCTAGCAGGCCAGTGGATGACTCAGGGAAACCAAACCAAGGGCCACAGACCATCTCTAACTCTTAGAGATGACCCATGCGTGTTAGAGGGCATGGAAGGCCCTCCTTCTGAGCTGCCCCTGGTAGGACAACAGTTCCAATAAATGGGGAAAAAATAAAAATAAAAACAAAACTGCCATGTCAACTCAAAGCCATCCTCTAGGGCAAGGTAGGACCGCCCCGTAGGGTTTCTAATGTGTCCAGCCTGGTGGTTTGGAACCGCTCACCTTGGGGTTAGCAGCCAACGTGTCACCCACCAAGCCAGCAGGGCTACTTTTGTTGCACACAAGAACTCCAGTTCCAGTGGTGCCCTGCTTCTGACATCCGCTTGCTAGGGGTTGGGATTGAGTTCAAAGTCCTGTATGAAAGGCGTGGTTAAGTTCTCGTCCGCTAAGAGGGCGAGGTGAGGAACGCCTTCAGCTGTTCTGTGCGTAAAAGTTGGGGTCTTCTGCTCTTTGCCAAAAGGTCTGGCCTCAGACACCCCTGGGAGCGAGCAGTTCCACTCTGTCCTGTGGGTTTGATAGGAGCAGTAACGGATTCGACAGGGGTGGGTTCGGATCGAGGTTAGGTAATGGTGCTGAGATGCGCACACTGTCACTGTCCGTTCCACCAGCTTGCTTTCTTTCTTTTCTGGAATGGTAGTGTTTATGAAGCATTATAAACTTACATACTTTTTAAATAAATCATTTGAGTGGGGCTCTTACAACTCTTCACAGCAATCCATACATCCATTACATCGAGCACATCTGTACTTATGCTGCCGTCGTCATTTTCAGAACATTTTCTTGCTATGTGAGTCCTTGGTCTCGGCTCCTCTTTCCATCAGCTCATTCTTCAAGGGCCAAATTATGTCCCTGCCCACTTGTATCTTTTTAAAAATAAATCATTTGATTGGGGCTCTTACAACTCTTACAACAATCCAGACATCCATCGTCTCAAGCACATCTGTTCCTATGTTGCCTTGGTTGTTTTCAAAACGTTTTCTTTCTCTTGGAACCCTTGGTATCGGCTCCTCTTTCCCCAGCTCATTCCGCCGGGCTGAATTATGTCCCTTCCCCAGCTCCTCCTCCTTCAAAAACTACAACAGCCTCCCTCAGGACCACCGGGTCATGGTGATGCATGGCAATACATCTGAAGGATAGGGTAGAGTTTCTTCTGGGGATTTCTGAGACTGGAACTCTTTGGAGAAGCAGAAAGCCTCGTCTTTCTCCAGCAGAGCAGGTGGTGGTTTTGAACCTCGGATCTTGCAGCTAGCAGTCCAATGTGTAGACCAGTGTGCTGCCAAGGGCTCCTCCACCCCCCAAATGAACCGAGCTGAAATGCCAGCGCCCAGAACCTGTGAAAGTGACCCTGAGAGGCAGAGACAGGGACAATGCTGCTACAAGCCAAGGACACCCGGGAATTGCCAGGAGCCACAGTCTCCAGGAGAGGCCAAAACCTTCCAAGGGAGCCCTTCCGATCCCAGGAACTCAGAGCCCCACACGTGGATGACGTTTGAAGCCACTCCCTCAGGCCATCTCTCACTTAATGTTGAGGCCATTGATCACTGGAGTCCTGCAGATAGTTAAACTGGCTTTGGGGAAGTTTAAGGGACCCCGGGCAAGGCAAGGTAGAACTCTGCGATGAGCCAAGTGGGCCCCTGCTCGCCCATGTGCTTCCCCACGGTGGAGAGTCTGGGCCCTGCCCGCCACTAATGGCCGGTGGTTATGGGAGGCTTACACTTAACTGCGTGTGTTAAAGGCTTCATGCTGACGGTTCCCAAACTTCGCTGCACCTTAAGATCACCGAGGGAGCATTTTACAAACGGAGGCCCAGGGCACACCCCGGCAGCTTATTCAATCAGCAAGTCTGGGGGTGGCAGGCCGACACTGACGCTTCTTTAAGGTCCCCAGGCCCTGCTGTGGGCAGCGGAGTTCAGAACCACGCTCACTTTGCATCCTCCCACAGACATCATGGCGACTGCCATTCCATTTCACAGCTGAGGGACCTGAGTTCCCGAGAGGTCCCAGGCTCCCACCGAGTTAGGGAAAGAGCCAGAGCCTTCTGGAATCTTCTTCCTTAACCGTTCAGCTAAATGGCTTTCTCTCCTAGTGGGGTCTTCTGAGTGGGTCAAAAGAGGCTTTATTTTATTTATTTAATTCCCTGCCACCACCGCCTGCCCCCAGAAAGTACATTGTACCTTGGGGATGGATAAACCTTGAAGCCTTTCCCTTATTGTGTGGTCCCCACTCCTCGGAACAACCATGAAGGTAAAATACCCAGCACAATGAGCTTCCCCATTTTCCTCCAGAGTTGACACCCCAATGCAATCCACTTACACCAAAAGCTGCATTCATTCACAGGAGCCCCGCTGGCCTAGTGGTTACAGTGTGATCTTTCTTTCTTTCTTTCTTTCTTTCTTAATTGGGTGGGGGGGGGGGGTGCTGTGTTTTCAAAGTCAGCAGTTCCAAACCACTTGGCCCACTGCAAGAAAAAGATTGGGTTTTTTACTCCGGAAGAGTTACAGTCTCAGAAACTCACAAGGGCAACAGGGTCGTCATGCATTGGCATTGACTAGATGGCCCCGAGGCTCTCCTTTCGGGTTGATGGCAATACATAGGGTCTGCCCCAGAAGGGATTCTGGTCCCAACCCCACATGCCCCCAGGCCTGGAGGTGTGTGGGAGGCCTGTCTGGGGGGTAAACATCCTTCGGGGAGCAATCCATGTTTTCAGAGCGGTGCGAAGGACCTCACACAGGAATATAGTCAAGTCAGAACTCAGTAGGTACTTTGGAGCCCTGGTGGCACCGCTGGGTCCGGCACAGACTAACTGTACTGGCGGTGACTTGAACTCACCAGTCATTTACTCCATAATGGAAAGAGGAAGTGGCTTCCCTCCCTGAAGGTTGACATCCTGTGGAGTTGTTTGACTTGCTGCAAGTCAGGTTCCAAAGGACACAGGCTTGGGTTTGGTGATGAAGGGCCCTCGGGATGTAAAAGCTGCTAACCAAGTAGCTGGAGGTTTGAGTCCACCCAGCAGTGCCTCAGAAGAAAGGTCTGGTGATCCCCAGCCACCCACCCCCCAAAAAAAAATTATCCGTGGGAAAGGCAAATGAAGAGACACTTAATTCTAACATATTTGGGGTCCCCAGGAGTCAGGGGTCCATTTTTGTTTGTTGCTTAAAGTAGGGCCACAGGCAGCGTCTTCAAGAGTCTAAAACACGGGAGGGGAGAAGACAGCCCCTCCTGGGACAGCTGAGGGCTGCAATTGCAATTTTGTCTCCTAGAACCTCAGACTCTCTTCTACCTGACTTTCCCAGGCCAGCCACAGTCAACCGTTTCTTCACAAAGGAGTGGGGCCGTCTCCCAATAAAACTTTATTTCCCAAGACAGGCAGAGGGCCACATTTGCTCATGGGCCCTAATACCAGCAGCTAGTCCATACCCCTTCCTGATACACAGCTGGAGGACAGCCCGTACATCTCAGTTTCAGGGATCGATATGTCCCGGGAGCATTTGATGAGCATCTGACAGCTCCCAGGGCTCTATCATGGAAGCCCAAACTCAGAGAAGAGGAACCCAGACTGGAAACGGATCACCTGAATGCAGAGAGGAGTGGGGAGGAGTGCAGAATCAACGTGACCTGTGTGAGGGGGCGGGGAAGGAGGAGAACCTAGAGTAGGTCCCAGGAGAACAGTGCTGGGAGCTGAGTCTGGAAGGGAGGTGTCCAGGCTGCTGGGAATGGAGATGCTATTAAGTAGCAGAGAGAACAGGAGATACTTTTTCACCCCTCTGATCTGGGTCCTCAGGCCCCTGGACTATGTCTGCTCTCTCCCCGCCCCATCTCCCCCATCATCTCCCCTAGGCGTGCTCTCTCTATAGCAGAGGGCATGGTGGGTCAGAGCCAGACCCGGAGACCCGATGCTTTTGATCACTTAATCCATGTTGTTAAGGGTGAGGCGAGAAGCCTGCCGACAGCGTGTTCCATGAGAGTGAAGTGCTGTACTAGCTGAAGGGTCCTCAGGGCGGCCCAGCACATACTAACACCCTCCAAATGGTCGGTTTCACAACTGTGACGAGGGCTTCATAAGCATCCTTTGCCTTGCTGTCCAAGACAGGACTCCAGCTTTAGTTTGCCACGTGCCTCTCAAGCCCTCCACACAGGCACACATGTGCATAGGTAAATATAAAAATATATATTCAGAAGCTAAGATGTGCATAGGTAAATATAAAAATATATATTCAGAAGCTAAGATGTATGTGATTCCAAGTTGGGTTGTGTGTGCCCCCAAGGTTTCACAGGAGCAGGCAGCTTTGGCTTCCTCTTGGTGAACAACTGGTGGGTGTTAACTGCTGACCTTGGAGTTCACAGGGCAACGCTCACTGCATAGTGCCATCAGGAGAGATATACACATTTGTTTTACATTCACGTAGGAGGAAGTATACCATATATTTTGGACCATAGGACACACCCAGTTTTTAGAATAGGAAAAAAAACAAGCAAAATATTCTGACCCAAATAGTACCAGCATACGAAAATGTTCTGGGTACCACACCTGTGGACCTCATTTTCCCCCACTTTGGAGGAAAACAAGTGCATCTTAGGGTCTGAAAAATGTGGTATACGCAACTCCAAGGTTGTATGAATTTATGTGTATGTATGTAAGTAAATGTAAATGTTTAATATACTTAGGAGAGAGATGCAATTACAGAGTGGTGCATGTGCATATGTGTGTGTAAATATCTCTTATACATAAATTATGAAATTCTAAATGGTATGCATGTGTGTGTATTCCTACATTTATCATGCATATACTTAGTAGGAAGGAGAAAGATGGGGCTTGCAACTTAGTAAAGAACAATCGTCTCAGATACCCACTGTCCCCTGAGATCACTGTGAGTCAGAATAGACTCGTGGGCAGTGAGTTTGGCTTGGTGTTTTAGATGTGGTAGGTAGAGTAGATGCAATGTCATCATTGTATTTCAAGACGGCACTTGCAATGTCTTTTGGATGGCGAGAGAGACCCATTCCTCTTGACTCTGTCATTCCCTCTCCCCCCCACTCCCAGTAAACCATGTGATTTTTCAGATTCAGGAGGGTCACATGGTGTTAGCAATGAATATCATTAGTCCCCTGGCCTGCCAAAAGAACGAAGACATCTGTCTTCGAAGAAAGACAGCCAGCATGCTCCTTAGAGAGGATGGCGAGACTGCATCTCACATACTTTGGACAGGTGATTAGAAGGACATCCTGCTTGGTAAAGTAAAGGAGCAGCCAAGGAGATGAAGACTCTCGATGGCATGGATGGGGGGAAGATACAGAGGCTGCAGCAATGGACTCAAATGTAAGCACAGCAGTGAGACTGCCTCAGGATTGGCTCCTGCTTGGTTCTGTTGTACATGGGGTCACTAGGCGTCAAAACGGACTCCCTGGAATCCATGAAAAAGGGCAACCTACAGAACCACCCAGGCAGAGGGAACAAAATTTCCCACCAACCATCCCTCTGACACTGAAGAGCCCCAATCAGCCTCGGGTGTTTTCTATGCATGCAAATAAGCTCTGACCCATTGGCCCAGTCCTGCAGGCCAGTAGCCAACCCCTAAAGCAATCACTGTGGAGTCAAATCCGAAGGTGCAACTTGAGGACTGCAGAAGCCTTTGTCTGGTCCCATCTGCAAAGGCAGGGCTGCCAACCCACCCAGAGAGTCTAATGAGAAAGAAGAGAATCCGAATAATGTAAAGGAAATAAGTGCTGAAGAGGATAATCAACCTCTTTCTCAATAGATTTCCTGCCAGGGAGTGGGGGCAACGTGGGGAATGCTTTCACCCCTGGGGCCAAGGCAGACAGTGGTCCTGGAAAGGAGAGGGGGAAAAAATCACTTGCTGGAAGAGAGACTTCTAATTGTTGCTTTAAGAGGGAGGCAGTGCTGCCAAGGCAGGAAGAGGGGCCCTTCCGAATTGGGGTGTCTTCAGGTACCAGGCACAAAGAAACCAGGGGACACACATCCTCCCCAACACTGGGGCACTGGCTATGTGTCAGTGTTTCTCCTTGGAGGCCCCCTGGGGACAGCTGCTGAGGAGAGGACAGCAGGACCCTTTGGAGCCCAAGGAGGGGTGCTCAGTCTTACCTTGTCACCTATGCGTGGGGCACCTGAGCTCTGTGCTCACCTCCTTAACCTTCCCTTCCTTCGTCCCTAACGCAAACCAACTGGCTGCCATCACGTCCACTCTGTTTCACAGCGACTCCTGTGACCGTTAAGTGTGGACAGGAGTAGAAAACCCAGCCTCTCTCCCTTGAAGCTGCTGGTGGTTTCAAACTGGCACCCATGCAGATCGCAGCCCATCATGTCACCATAAGACCACCAGGGCTCCTCATCTGACCTGCAGTCGCAAACCCTCCCCCATCAATGTCCCAGGCACCATGTGGCCTGCCCAGGAAGCTTCCACTCTGTGGTTGAGGGCTTAACTCTTGGTATTACTACTCTCATTATTGATTCTGAGGGTTTTATCTGTCCTGGATTCCCTGTGTTTCCAATTCTTATCTCTACCAGTGCACATCCTCTGATCTAGCTGGATATATAAGGTAGAATGGGGATCACAGTAATGGAGGGGAGGAAACATTAAAAAACTAGGAGAAAGTTGTATGTTTCATCAATGCAATACTGAACCTTGACTAGCTCATCGCCCCACAACCCTTCTGTAAGGGGATGTCCAGTTGCCTCTAAATGGGCTTTGGGTCTCCACTCCATACTCCCCCTCATTCACAATGATATGCTTTTCTGTTCTCTGATGCCTGATACCTGATCCCATCAATATATTGTGATCACACAGGCTGGTGTGCTTCTTCCATGTGGGCTTTGTTGCTTCTCATCTAGAGAGCCACTTGTCTGTCTTCAAGTCTTAAAGATGCTATATCGTTTGATAGCCAGGCACCATCACCTTTCTTTACCACATTTGTTTATGCACCCACTTTGTCTTCAGAGATCAGGAGAGGAGGGTGAGCATCAGGGAATACCAGTTTAATAGAATAAAGAGTTCTTGCATTGAGGGAGTGCTTGAATGGAGGCCCAATGTTAATCTGTTACCTTAATAGCAAACCTATAACTGTACACATAGTTCTATTTCCCCGTCATCATATATACATATATTTACATATGTACATGTCTTTATTTAGACTTCTATAAACACCCTTTGCCTCCTAGTTCTTTCCTCTACTTCCTTTTACTTTCCTCTTGTCCCACTATCAGGCTTAGCCTTCATTTGGGTTTCAGTAATTCCTCTAAGTTACATTAACCTTGATCAAGCCCTACCAAATCTCCTATACCCTCCTCACCATCTATTTTGGATCACTTGTTGTTCCCTTGTCCCTGGGTTTGTTAACACCCAATTCTTTTCCCCCACCTCCTCTTCTCCCATGTCCCCCTGGAGATATTGGTCTGTTGTTTTCTCCTCCAGGTGGTTTATCCCAACTATCTTATCTAGATAGACCTGCAGAGACAATAATATGCACAAAAACAAAACAGAGCAAAACAAAGTTACAAAACAACAACAACCAATAACCAAAAGAAAATCCTGTAAAAAGCTCAAAGTCTGTTTACTGACCTTTAGGAGTGTTTTTCAGTTGAGTCCGATGGAGTGCCATGCCGTGACCCCAATATCTATTTTTGGGACTCCCTTAGGACTTCCTTGCTCTGCTCCCCTTGCTGTTCTGTTACACTCCCCTACTGTGTTGCCTTGGTGTGGTGGGGTCAGATAGAGTGTAGTTCCCACACTGTGTCTCCAGTAGGTCTATGGGATGTCATGTCTCAGAATGGTGGTAGCCATATGCTCCTCTCTGTACATTGGCTGCTCTGAACAGGGATCTAATCCTCAGGATTTGGCGGACCAGGATGCACTCCACTCTCTCTTCCTCCCCCTTCATTTGCTCTCAATGTGCTCTGATCAGACATGTCCCTATCTCTGAGCTGCAGCTTCAGTGCTATCCTCTGAAGTAAATTCTGCAAGGTGGGGGCATGTTCACATAGTTGGGATTGAGGCCACACACATTCCCCCCCCCACCCCCCAGGAAGACCTCTCCTTTGGTTCCCTGCTTCATGTGTCATGTTGCAGGTATTTCTTTCATGGAATCTCTGGCTGGACTCAAACCCCCAGCCTTTAGTGGACTCCAATACCCATCCTGGGTGAACACTGAGCCCCTAGGGATGTGCTTTGATCAGGAAGCCCTGTTCATGGCGTCCCAAGGAAAGGAGAAAAGTGAAACTGCTTGGCCTCATTTCTGAGACCGAGTGACGACTGGGGTGGTGGTGGGGGGACCCCTTCATTTTCCCACCAGCCCCCAGTGAGAGTACACATCACCCCTTGGAAACAAGGGGTGATGACCACAGAGATGCCCCCCCTTCCACTTCCACCTGCCCACACTTTACTTGGCATCTCCTGGAGGGAGAAGCACCCCACTCACCCACGTAAAGCCCCCTCATCCAGGTGCCTGGCCCCCTCTTGCCAGAGGGTCTGTGGTCGGTGAGCAAAAGGCCACATATCCAGGGTGCCCCGATTTCACTCTCTGCTCTACTTTCCCCCGTGGTCTAACCACAGATGTTTGTTCCAATCTTGTCTTTAAAACGGCCACCCCCAGCCCTCTCGCGCCACTTCCTCTATCTACGTAGCTGGATGGTAAGCTTAACCACGGCCGCAGAACACAGCCTTCTGGCTGCCATAGAAACGGCGGTGAGGGCCTCCTTGTGGGGTGCCCCCACTCCAACCCCTTCCCGTGTGCTTCAGACTCCAGAGTCCCCGGCCCTGGGTTGATATCCACAGGATCCAACAACGGGCTTTCCCACGGGTTCTTCTAAGTGGCTGGTGCTGCCAGCGTAAGCTTCCAGCCCCCCTCCAGAGGCATGCAATCAGTTAGCCCATTCCAGTGAGAGGCATGGGGACGGGGAGCAGTTTGCGCCCAGGCCACAGGATTGGGCTCTTGGGAGCCAGGGAAGGAGCCTCCACTGTACATGGGTCTGACCCATGTGCTGGACCTCATGCCATTCTGGGCAGCATTCTTAGCCGACCAGTGAGAGGGAGGCATGCAAACAGATGAGCCTGGTGCCACGGTGGAGTCAGGACATTGGTCCAGTCCCCAGCAACGATAGCATGACATGCCTGTGCCTGGGAGCGAAAGCATGAAGGCTGAACCAGTGGGCCAAAGGTCTCCCCACCCCAGGCATCATAGAACAGACCTGGGAACTCCAGGGCTGCCTGCTTGACAGGTGTAGGCAGACCCTTCTGCACCAATCTCCACCCCAGGTCCAAGGGGGTTCTGGACCTGGAGCAGCCTGGGGCCCCAGATTATCACACAGAGAAGCACAATTAATTTCTCAATCCCTAGATAATGGCCGGTGCCCTAGTGGATTACAGGACTAGACCGCTAAGCAAGGTGAGCAGTTCAAAACCATGTGCCGAACCTCAGGAGAAAAACGAGGCTTCCTACTGTCAAAAAGAGCTTCAGTCTCAGCAACCCACAGGGGAAGTTCCACCCCGCCCGATGGGGCCTCTGTGCGTCAGAATCAACGCACCAGCCTTGGCTAGCTGCCTCCATCCTGCATTCCCTGGCCACTTGGTGGCAGGAGTTCAGGAATCTCCAGCACAGAGTGGTGAAAGCCCAGTCCAGGGCAGAATGCTCACTCCGCGCCAGGTTTTCTGCAACTGTTTTTTTCTGAGCAGCCTGTTGGGTGATGTGTAATTGTTAGCAGTTGTAAAAAAAGATAACTCACCGGTTCTTCCCCGCCGCCCACCCCCCCCACCTTAAAGCTTAAAGCTTGCTCTGTGCAGATAAAAACTGTGACAAATTATGTCCTGAAAAATCATAAAAGTCGAGAGAGACATGTTAATAACCAAGGTGGCGTTGCATTTAGAGGTCAACCAGGCTGTGAGCGTGCCCAGGCCTTCTGAGCGTGGGCAGTCGTGATTTGACCATCGCCCTTATCGGCGGCGGCCCATGCCGAAAGGCCTCCCTGGGTGCAAAAACTAATCCAGCGGCAGTTGGTCGGGGTCACGGGGGGCTGGCGAGGTGAGGAGCCGTCGTGCCCAAATAAACCGGTTTTCAGAATGAGGTGTTTGGATTTTCCAAGACGGTGGAATGCTGCAGTTCTGACCGCGTCTGTGCGCACACATGTAACCGCTCCCACACGTGTTCAGACACATACAGACCCCAGAAAAGCAGCCATGTAAGGATTCTTCTAGCGGAGGGGGGGTGGTGGTAAATAGAGACATGAGCTGAAAGTTTTTGTTTGGGCTACCCCCTACCCAATGGTTTTATGGGCACGGAATTTACATATCATAGAATTGAATCATTGAGTCATTCCAACCTATCAAGAGGGACTTACACAGTCACCACTGCATCAGTTCTGGAGCATTTCCTCCCCCCCGCCTTGGACATCAAGTTGACTCTTATGCAGAGTGACAGGGTAGGAGCGGCCTGGTGGGTTTCTGAGATTATAACTGTGAGAGAAAAAATGCCTCCTCTATGGTCCATGAAGCAGCTGGTGGTTTTGAACAGCTGACCCTGTAGCTCGCAGCCTGACATGTAACCATGATGCCACCAGGACTCCTTGAGAAGAGGAAAATTACTTTAAAAAACTTTTTAAAAATGCAAGGAGTCCTTTGCCCTTCGTGGGAAGCAGAGATAATTCTGAGAGGTGCAAAATCAAGGTGTCTGGGTCCCCATGGACCCCCTGAGAAGATGCTAAATGCAGCCTGACCCATGGGGGGAATTTTCTAAGTTGTTGGTAGAATCCAGGCAAGTGTCTACCAGCCACCCTGACCCCAGAGACCTCACATACCCACCCAGGTCCCGGCCTTTGGGGAGATCCATTTCCCAGGGCACAGCACTACTCCTGAGAGGGTTTCCCATGGGCTGTCCTCCAGACACAAAACATTAAGATCTCCCCCAGGTTGGGAGGAATGAGGCACAGAGAGTCAAACTCTCTTAGGACACGGCCATGGAGGGAGGGGCAGTGGGTCAAGCTGCAGATGGCTGGCTCGCCAGCTAGTCAGCTGCTTGCAACAAAGCACGTTGATTGCCTTCTTGGGTCTCGGTTTTCTCATCTGTGAAATGGAGCTGGCCCCAAGCTGCCAGGCCTGCTGCTGGCTGGTATTCTGGTGTTGGGTTCCACTTAGAGCCCAGATGCTCCCAGCCCCCTTCCCTCCAGATGCTCTGAAGTGCCCACGGGAGGCGGCGTCCTAAAAGGACCACGGTGCTCAGTCCTTTAGAAATCACTGCTTTGATGTTTTCACTTTGTTTTATTGATTGCTGGCTGTTTCTTGGAAAGCGATAAGGAAAGGCAGGTCCCTGAGTAGAAAGAAGGGTTCTGTGTTGATGACAGGCTGTGCCATCTGTGTGTGTGTGTGTGTGTGTGTGTATGCGTGCGCGCGCGCATGCACACTGCCCTCACTGCACATGGAAGAAAAATGGGAGAAAATGGCAGGCAGGCCATTGCGTCTTTAAGGAACATTTCAGGTGCGTTGACAATGAGGTTCAATAGAGAGGCCCACCTCCAAGAGGAGAGTTGGTTTGTCAGGCATCTGCCTGGCTTACTTTTACTAGAAGGCAGACATTATTCACAGCCAAGAAGTAGGAGATTTCTGGAAAGTTTATAATATGCATGGGATTTTTCCATAGGCCAACCTAGCACGCAGCACTCGGGACAGTCTATATAGCTGCGTTGTAATGCATTATAAATAAACATAATTACAAATTCCTTCATCTGAGTTCGCCATAGACTGTACAGGAGGGAGGGAAGATGGGGTAGCTGGACTCCGCCCATGAGCATTGAAATGGATGCCTGTGCCAGACCTAGCAGAAGGTTGGAAAATGTGACTGCAGTACCCAGCAGACCCTGTGTCCACCCGCTCAATGAATGGGTACCATGTCTCAGTTGTGCCCAACTTGTGCCCCTGTGCAGAGCATGCTCCTGCAGTTGACTGAATGATTCATTAAGAAAGTACCCAATCTTATTCCTTGGGGTCCACACATAATGGGTGTGTGGTCATTACATAATCTGTTGCCAACTTGAAGCGATTAAGAGCAAAAGGGTAGAATTTAGTCCAAAGTGACCTGACATCCCGCTTTGAGCGGGACAGTTCCAATCTTAAACAGTCCTGATCTTTCCCCCCATGTCCCGCGGCTAGTCCTGATTTTTGGGAAAAAATGCACAACAAGCCGAGGAATGGCAGGAGGATGGGAAGGAAATATACCCCCTTTACCCTCCTCCCTATTCCCTCCCGCCCCCCGTCAATGGGGTCCCACTTTACCAATGTTAAAATCTGGTCACATTAGTTTAGCCTGTCAACCAGGTCACAGCTTGATGACATCACCTGGAGGAGTGAAGGCGATAAACAGCTCACGGGAGGCGGGGACCTCCCTCACTCCCTGCAAGACTTTCCTCTTGACAAGTTACCTGGAGCTACGCTGCTAGAGGCAGAGCCTTGGAGCTGAAGGAGCCACGTGGGGACCACACCAGCACTATGATGGATCTACAAGACTCTCCACTCACTGTTCTTCCTGCACTCGGCATCCCTGCATGTGTTTCATGAGTACAAAGAGCGAATTTACAGACCGGCATCAGACATACGTGCTAATATTGGACGTATTGACTTGATCTGGACTGGGCTGGAATGGTTTCTTCATATAGAATTACTCTTTATAGAAGCCTCTTTATTATAGACCTATGAGTATCCCTGGATTTGTTTCTCTGGTCTTTAGCAGTTTTAAGTACCAGGCTTTGTTTTGGTTGTCAGAATTGCTCACAAGTCGGAAGTCTGAGGGATGAGTTTTAGTTACCACTCCTGTGTGGTGAGGTGCTGTCTGACCAGTCGCACCTTGTAGCAACCCTATGCTCAACTGGAGGGAACAAACACCTGCCACTCTTGCACCATCCTCAGGCAGATCGTGATGCTTGAGCCCCTTTGTGAGGTAGACCGGCTAAATTGGCTTTGCTCCCTTTCCGTTTCCCCTCCGTTCTATTTAAGCTGACATCACTCTTGGCTGGTCTAGGCAACTACTGATAATTGATATCATAGTTGCTGTTAGATGCCTTGAGTTGGTTGACTCGTCGTGACCCTGTGTACACCATGACCACAATTGTTGCTATGTTTCAGCCCATTGTTGCAGCCACTGTGCCCATCCCTTCTGTCCAGGGTCTTCCTCCTTTTCACTGTCCCTCTGTTTTACTAAGCATCCCTTTTTAGGGATGATCTCAACGCACATGAGACGAAGTCTAACCACCCTGGCTTCTAAAGAGCATTGTGCTTCTTCTTTTTAAAAATCATTTTATTGGGGGCTCGTATAATGCTTATCACAATCCATCCATCATGTCAAGCACATTTGTTCATTTGTTGTGTGGCTGTGCTTCTTCCAGACAAATGTGTCCATTCTTGTAGCGGTCCACAGTACTTCTTTGCAGCACCATCGTTCAAATGAATCAATTTTTCTTCACTCCTCCTCAGTCCAGGTCCAACTTTCACACACATGTGAGGTGATGGAAGATACCATGGCTCAAGTCAGGTGCACCTTAGTCCTCAGACTAGCATCCTCACCTATCAACACTTGAAAGAATTTGGGTACATCAGATTCCCCCAATTCACAATGGACCTTAAATCTCGTAACTGCAGGTGATCAATAAGTACACATTATTATATTCCTTACTCTCTCTCTCTCGCTCTCTCTCCCTCTCTCTCTCTCTCACACACACACACACACTCACAGGGGAGAGAGAGAGAGAGAGAGAGAGAGAGAGAGAACACGCTGGTCACCATTGGTTTTACTGAACCGGCATTAACTATTCACATATAATGATGGGCCAGATTTAGAGTAAAGCCAAGATGACACTAATGACTTCCCACTGGGACTCATGCCTTGACCTGGTGGTTTCTGTGTTTCTCCTTCGGTAGTGAATGTTGAGATCTTCAGGCTGGATTCTCATCTAACTAGTAATGGTGAAAGTACATGTCACAAAGAGAGGCTCCCTGAGCCTTCTGGCCATGAAAGCTACTCTCTAGCTCTTAGGCATGCTGACGTGAAGGGCTAAGAAGACAGGCATGGGGTGGGCGATGAACAGTTGAAAGCAAATGGCTAGTAACTCCCAGCATGCAATTCTAGAGGTCACCATTGCCAGATGGCCACGTTCTGCCAGCTTCTGGAGTGGTTGGTAGAGGATTTGCTGCTGCTGACGATGATGAAAGATGATATCATCCACAAAGACAGCCTGAGGTGAGACCCTTTGGAACCGAATTTGTGTTCGTGGGGGCAGGGAGAGTACTGCATGTGAAATCTTGAGATACACTTCGATATCGAGAGAATTGGGGGCTGAAGGCATCTCCCATTCCAAAGGGAGTTCTGCTCCCACAGCAGCTAATGGGGTGACTTTGAGGACTTCCTGACTTCCTCAGCCTCTGGCTCCTCTTGTGCCCAATGAGGCTTGTAAGACTATGGAGTGGCCGGACTCTCCCGGGGACTTGAATGTATAATTGTCACTCTGATGCACGGGCTGTTTCCTCTGGGCTCTTCAAGTGTCCAGCCATTCTTGTCTTGGAGCTTTCCTTCTCAGCAAGATATCGATGGCTCCCTTAATGAATTAAAGTCAGAACAAAACAAAGCCCAGCCCACTGTCATCACGTCCATTCCAACGCATAGCAAGAACCCTCCCCCAGGGTTTCCAGGACTGCCCCTCTTTACAGAGGCAGAACGCCTCATCGTTCTCTCATGGAGCAGCTGGGGGTTTTTCAAATGCTGACCTTGTGATGGACATCTCAAACAACTCACTAGCCACCCCTCGCTTTTTAAGAATTATTCAACTTCTCGTTTCTACTCCTGTCCATCCAAACCCATCACTGATTGTGACGCGAGACGTTTATACACCACTGATTCCACAGTTATCGATCATTAGATTGCCATTTAGTGACTTGATTGCTTTCTTTCCTCTCCCTCCCTATTCCAAACTCTGGGGAAAGAGCTTGGTTTCAGTTCCTCAGAACCAAATGGCGTGTCAGGCCTATAGCAGGTGCTTAGGAAATGCCCCTTGGATAAATTAAATTCAAAGAACCATATTAAGAACAGGTCATGAGAGCGGTATCACCTTATTTGAAAAAGACATACGTGTCTGATCCATGTTCACAACTATTGAAGGGGGGGGGCTGCATCACTTTTCTGTAAATCCTTTCTTCAAGGGGGGGCCTGGTGGCAAGTACGGTGGATTAAATCATTGCTCTGCTGGCTGTAAGGGTAGCATTTCGAATGGACCTGCTGTGCTGTGGGAGAAATATGAGGTTTTCTATCCTCCCAAAGAGTGACAGTCTCAGAAGCTCAGTGGGACAGTTCTCTTCTATCCTAGAGGATGGACTCCACAGCCGGGAGTGAGTTCCATCTTCTTTTTAAGCAGAGCGAACACATCAAGTTTAAAATGGAAAAAAATAATAAGTAGCAGAATTTTACGCATAAAAATGAAATGAATGTTGAGCCTTTCCTTGGACAGAGACAAAATTGAAATTAGAATTGGCAGTCTGTTAATCACTATTCTCAGGCTGATCCAATGAGCTTCCTTCATATATTAAATTGATTCACACATATTGGCAAGTTAGCTATTTCCCTCAAAGGGAGTTGGTTTTTTGGGGGGGTGTATATTAATACCTTATTACTGTCCTCATGCACCAGTGTCATGATCATTAGTTTATCTCGGTAGGCTTAGGAGAGCAAATGCTTTGGGATGGGCATGCTGAAAAATGGCAAAACTCCAGCCCACCTTTGCCCAGCTATCTTTGTAGGCAGGCTTATGGCTTCTGCTGTGTCTACAGAATCTTGGATGAATGTGTCCACAAGAGGTATTCCCGGAAACCCACAGTCAGGCCACATGACTTGAATGGGACTCTCATCTGTCCTTCAAATACCCAGTCTGTCAGGTGAGAGAAAGATAGGTTTTTCTAATCCTGGAAGGATTAGAAACCCAGTCTCAGAAACCCACAAGGACACAAGAAACCCTGCCCTATCAGGTTGGGATATGTTGGAATGGATGAGTAGGCGGTGAATTCGGTTGTGTTGGGTTGTGTTGGGTTGAGTGTGACTCCTCTTAGAACTCTCTTTGCAGGATCTACTGTTCTAGATGAATGACTGGTCCTGCACAGGTGGACAGTCTCTAAGTGGGTCATCTTCACACATTGGCAGTTACCAGAGTGGACCTTGGACAAAAAGAAACCAGAGAAAAGTTGGTTGGACTTGTAAGTCAACCTATGACCGCCATTGAATTCAACTGGGTCCGATTGTGGTTTCTGGTGAAGGATAATCTCAGAAATTTGTGTAATGCAAGACCAAAAACCAAACTCCCTTCCAGTGGGACCCTACAGGACATGGTAAAACTTCTACTGTGGCTTTCTGAGACTGCAACTATTTATGGGAGTAAAAAGTCTCATCTTTCCCCCACAGAGTGGCTGGTGATTTCAAACTGCTGACTTTGTGGTTAGCATCCCAACAGGTAGATCACTCTACCACCAGGACTCCATGGGACTGACAATGATGATTCACTATTTTGAGAGGCTGGCAGAAAAAGATGGTTCAGCAAGGGGAGGCACAGGTACAGTTCTAGTCAGCTGAACAGCGCTCCTTCCTACAAGGTTAAAAACAGTTAAGCCACACAAAACCCTGACCAGTGTGAAGTCACACGGTGTGAAGTATATCTATACTGAAGCCATTTGAAGAAAGAGGGAGGAACGATTTTGCATATCACCCAGCAGACCCTTTACAAAGACCCTTTCACCCCTCCCTTTCCCAACGCCTGAGATCATGGCCCATAGCTTCCACTTCTTTTGATTACTTTTCATTATATATATTTATATGTATATATATATATATATATATATAATTTTACAAATTCCACCTTTGACTTGCACCAAACCTCAAACTAAGGAGCGCATGGTTTCTGACACCTGTCTTCCTTTTTGTCTAACCAAGGAGATGTTTCATTTCCTTCCCTGCTGTCCTACTTTATGGCGACCCCAATCAGGACCACTCACATCCCCACCTCTGAATACTGCCTTGAACCCAGATTTGCCTGCTGCATGGATCTGGGAGTCCTGGTGGTATGGTAGTTATGCTAGGTCAGCAATCTGAAATCACTAGCTGCTCCATGGGAGAAGGACCAGGCTTTCTATTGCTATAAAGAGTTAGAATCTCAGAAAATCCACAGGAACAGTTCTACCCTGGCCTAGAGGGTCACTGTGCCTAGGTGTCTGTTCAATGGCGGTGAGCTTGGTTTGGCTTGGCACCTGGTAACCAAGACATAGAATGGGCCTGCTTAGCAGGGAGAACCAGGATCTCTTGACTATACCTGCTTCAGAGATCATTATCACAATGAGTGGAGTCGCCAAAGTTGGCATTTCCCTTTGCCACAGTTTGTTCTGAATCAGTCTCTTCAGACCAAGTGAAAGTGAGGCCATGTGCTGTGAAGGGACCAGTTTCTAATGTTTGGGCCTGAAGAGAAGTGTTGAGCAGATAACTCCAATCAAAACAAAGCACAACCTGCCACTTTCCAATAGAAGACCTAGAGTGGTGGTCTTTGTGAATCTAGACCTGGAACTCCATTTACATTCATGCTAATTAAGCCAGGGGGGCAGTCCATTCCTTGGAGACACTTGCCACATTTCAGTTGTGCAGTGGCCACCAATAGCTACTGGTTACCGTATTGGCCAGTTCAGCTAAGGATCATTTCTAGGCTCCTAGAAAGTTCTAGGGACTAGACCTTGTATACAATGTGGGAGTGTGGTTTCTCTACTTGACCTCTAGGTCCTGGAGGTGGTGAGGAGGGGGAGAGAAGTTGAAAGTTGGGTGGTGGTCACCTAGGGAGTCTCCCTGGCAGGATCACACATGCATCCACCAGCTGAAATTCCTGCAGGCACAGGGAGTGAAATGATTGAGTTGTGTCTCCACCAATAAAAGCCCTCTGACATGTGGATATTCTTGGCTGGCAACCTCGCCTGTGGCATTTGGGGACAAGATTCAGAATCAGGCAAGTGTCAGCCAGGTTGAAAGCTTCCCCCAAAAGAGACGCCTTGAGTTTGACCTCGAGTAAGCGGAAGAGACAGAGTGGAGGAAAGGGAGAGAGCGCCGGGTGTGGAAGTGATACATGGAGCCTTGTCATATCACATTTGAGGTCTTTGCCGGAGGAGGGGATTGCAGAGCTCCACGTGGTTTAGGCCAGGAGTCCAGACCTGAGTTTGTCTGTTGAGACATGCAGGTTGAGTCTGGAGCTCTGAGCCTGGTCCAGGAGAAGTTGCTTTGTAAAGCGCAAAAGGGCACAGACTAGTTAAAGGCAGGATGGCCACCAGAAGGGATCTCCCTGGAGAAGACTGTGTGGGTGATTCGCCATCATGCACTGATGCTATCACTGCAACAGGTGGGGCTCAGCCCCCTGGAAGTGTTGGCATGATGTTGTCAGTGGATTCTGATTCATGGTGACCCCAGCTAGGTTCTCGTGGTACGACTCCTTGTGGTGTCCCAGCAAACAGGCAGGCTGTCTTCGGAGGAGCTTCTGTGTGAAGAAAAGAGATCTAGCTTTTAGTTGCACGATCAAAGAATACCCCGAGAGCCCAGCCACCCCAAACCTGCAAACTCTCTGAGCACCAGGCTCTCCAATCACTGCCGTGGACTGTGCCCCAACTGAAGAGACACCAAAGAGAAAGGCAGTGTTTCCTGGACGCTCCATCCTGATTAACCAAGCATTCCTTCCTCCCCAAAGCTCCTCCCAGGATAACGTCACACACACACACACACACACACACACACACACATATTCACACACACTTATCTGGGCCTCTCATCAGCCTGGGAGATGAGGGGTATGGATCTGTTTTCCAGACTGACCGTCTGACTGTCTGACCTACGGCTGCTCACGCTCACAGAAGTGCATAATGTGCCCCTTGTTAAAACCACAATTAGTCTAAACCCTTTACAGGAAAGATCGGTTTGGTGAGACGAGAGATACCGTTAATAGGAAGTCACGTGACTCCCGGGGAGCGCGGGCACATGCAATGGAAGACCCACGGTTCTCCTTATCATCGATCTCCAGCAGCTGCTGCTGGCTGATGAATGCAGAGGTTAGCGGAGCCCAGCAGCCCACCGCCCTTGCCGCCCCAGTGCAGTGGGGGCAGGGCCAGAGCAGAGGTGAACCCCAACCAGATCTCAAGGTCCAAGGATTTGGGGGGAGGGGGGAATTCTGCTCCCAGGTGCTAGGGACTGTGGGGAAGATATTGACTCTGTCCACCAAACCCCAAATGGAAAGAAAAGACAAGTCTGACTGCCTTGGGGTGGTCCCAAGGCCACCCCTAGCCACTAAGGACAGCGGGCTTGTACCATGAGGAGTCAGGGATGTCAGTCTGCAGGTGACGACATACATAGAAGATACAGGAGCTGGTAGGCATGTGGCTTCAGATAGGATCTGATGCCTGGATCTGGCAAATATTTATTCTGGATGTATAGTCCATTGAGCTTCTTCTATTAGTTCTAGTCTCCCCACAAGGAAAATGGAGCTGATGTTACATCCTATCATTCTTCTTAGGAGCATTGTAAGGTTCCTGGCACATCTCCTTGACATATAGCACGTACTGTTCATTCTCTCCCAGGCGGTAGTAAGAACTGGGTACATAGACACACGTTAGGGGCCATCGCGTCAGTTCTGAACCATAGTGACCTTATGGAGGACACAATGAAGCACTGCCTGGATATCATATGTGACATCCTCACAATTGTTCTTAGACTTGAGCTCATGGCTGCAGCCACTCTGCCCATCCATCTTGCCCAGGGCCTTCCTCTTTTTCGACATCCCCCTCTTTTGTCAAGTATGATGTACTCCTCTAGGAACTGATTTCTCCTGATAATATGTGCTATGGATATAAGTCGGAGTCTTGACATTCTTGCTTCTCAGGAGCCTTTCTGGTTGTCCTTCTTCCAAGAAGCATGTGCTGGTTCTTTCGACAGCCTGTACTCCTTTCCATCTTCTGTGCCGGCATCCATTCTTCTTCTGTCTTCCTTATGAAATGACCAACTGTCAGATGGACATGAGTCGATTGAAAATCCCATCGTCTGAGTCAGGTGCATTTTAGTCCTCAAAGTCACCTCCCAGCTTTCTTTCCCCCACTCTAACACAGTCTTTAGAGGGCAGAGGCCCCCTGTGCAATGCATCCTTTGATCTCTCAGCCGGTGTTTCCACGAGCACTGATTGGGGACCCAAGCAAGACAACATCTGCAACAACTTCCACCTCTTCTCCCTTTGTCATGATATTACCTACTGGTCCATTGGTGAGGGTCTTCTTTACATTGGGTTGTAATCCATACCCAAAGCTACAGTCCTTGAACTTCATCAGCAAGTGCTTCAAACCCTCCTCACTCTCCTCAGGCAAGGTTGTGTCATCTGCAGAGCAAAGGTTGTTAATAAGTCTTCTTCCACTCTTGATGCCATAGTCACCTTCATATGATCCAGCAAGGAGCTACATACATACATATACCTATTCACCTTATATATATTTCTGTATATACCTGTTCTATATCATATGTATTAGCAAAAAATTTAGTAAGAAGAAGTAGTGTTAGTAGGTGTCTATCCATGATAAAATCACTTTGGAATGGGAAATTGTTTTCCATTTCTTCACCGGTGAAATTCAGACCCCAAGACCACTTGCAGACTCCTCCTGGAAGACTGAAGTGAACTCTGATTTAGTACAATTCCTCGCCTCGCAGAACCACTCAAGACCAGCCATCACTGTGGTTAACATTATTGGTAAGTTTGATTACTATTATAATTACCATCCCCCTCAGTACTCGTGACCCCAGAGTCAGGTGAATCACTTTGTACAGACAAAACAACTGAGACGTCCCAGGCAAGCCTCCCCCGATGCAACAATAACTGTGGCTTTGAGTGTTCTGGGACCAGCTATTCGAAAAGCTCAAGGTCTATTTAGCTTAAGGGGACTGGGGCTTTTGGGAGATGCCAGCCATGACCACATGAAGCGGTAGCAGAAGAAAACATCTGGAGGGTGGGAGGGCGTGTGCCCCAGGAGGGTGTGGGTCCCACACTGAGGGGCTGGATTGCAGATGATATCCCGCAAGGAGAGTTCAAGTGCCCCATTGTTAGAACAGGCGCATACGTTTTATTTTTCCATCGGCTTTTCCTGCACTCTGGGAGAGTCCCAGCAGAGCCTCCATTCAAACAAGCCTGCCACTTGCCCTTCACAAGTTTCAGTGAGATATCTCTCAGCCCACACTCCCCACAGCAGAGAAGCCCAGCGTGGAGCCATGGCTGGTCTCTTGACATGCCTTTTCTCAACTGTCAGACTCAAAATGCAGCCTCCTGCTTGAGTCTCCCTTTGGCTCCCCAAAGGGTAAAGAAGAACCCAGACAAGCCTCTCAGAGGCTGAGGGTAGCCCCTTACCTCAGCTTTATATTCAGGGCACAGGACTTATCCTGATGTTGCTGTAGGGTAAATCTTGGATTGCTGGACTCAAGGCCAGCAGTTCAAACCCAGCAGGAAGAGTCTGGTGAGACCCTCTGCTTCTACACAGATGTACAGTCTCAGAAACCCTCTGTAGCTTTGCTCTAAAGCAGAATTGACTTGATTCCAGCAGGTTATGGACTTAGCTTGGAAAACAAGGGACGATGTAGTACAATTCTGTCGAGGGTTGTAAGACCTGAGCTCATCTGTTCAAACGCAGTTTTGCTGGTTGTGTGTGAATGAGGAGTGAGTGAGTAAGTTTGCAGTTACCCCAGACCAAGAAGGACATGACTTCAGCTTTTACATCTTTCACCCTTGTCTGGACCTTAGAAAATACCTTTGCCAGTCTGTTTCACATTGGGACCTTCTGCATAGTTGCAATGACAGAACATGACAGCCGCCAAATAAACTGTCATTCCTTATACTGTGGCAAGGACTGGCAAATACAAGGCTGCCATTGTGGCACTCCCATTTCAGCACCACAGCAGACATGACTAATGGATCAGGACACTGTCCATTGCACCACACTCACAGGCCTTCTCAGCACAGTTCTCCAGACTGCCACAACCAAGGAGTCAGAATTGGTGAGTGAACTGAACCCTGCATACCTTGCCCTACATAGCAGGATGTTCTCAAGGTGACATCTGTGACTCAGGGATATTACCAAAGTATTTAAAATTTGTCACCGAGGGTTTAACTCAGTTGCCATCAGAATGTGATTTGTAAAAAGCATTTGCTTCCTAGTGGCACAAAGCTAATAATAAATTCTAATAATAACCAGGGCATTTGTCCTGTGGAAAGGGTCCACTATATTCTTACAGTCACCCAAATTAAAAGAGAGAATGACGACTTACAAATGGATAGAACTTTTCTCAGTAATTGCACTTCCAGATTTGACAAAAAAATAAATAAAGTAAGTAAGCTCAGGGAATGTCAGTAAGGAGAATTTCTCCACTGTGGGACTATTCACAGGATCCCTGGTAGCTTAGTGGTTAAGTGTTGGACTATTAACTACAAGGTCCGCAGTTTGAAACCACCAGCTGCTCCATGGGAGAAAGACAGGGACAATTCTACCCTGTCCTTTAGGGTCACTATGAGTACGTGTCAACTTGATGGCAGTGAATGTTAGAGCTTTCCAGAGTAGTCCAAATGCCCAACTCTAAGACAAGAGAGAATCAATTCATGCATACTCTGTAGGCAGCCTTTAAAGTACTGTGGCTACAAGATATGTGCATTAACAAAATAAGCATTGACAAAGACTTGAAGAGCAGACACAGAACATATGTCCCAACCATCAAATTATTTTCGTTGCTACTTCATCACTGTAGTTTTACTACTGGTAGGAATCAGATGACCCTTGTGAAAGGGTCATTCAACCCCACAAAGCGGTCACGTCCCACAGGTTGAGAACCACTGCTCTAGAAAAGAAAGCTGTCCTTGGGACATAACATACATGTAGGCAAGGCAGAAATGAACAATCCAGCTAGTCATCACAGAGTGGGGCCACCCCAAATCAAGGAACAGAATGGTTTACTCAGACCTGTTGTTCAATTGTGTAGAAGCAGACTCCAAAGATCTCTACTTCTTTTCTTTTCCTCTCTGGCTCCTTTCCTTCATATTAGACCTTGGGAATTCAAGGGCCTTGTGGTATCTAGTGGCTGGAGGGGTCTGTTAACACAGCTTTCTAGGATTCTTTCTTTGGGGACTGTACCCAGGCATGAGTGATGTGTGCTTCCAATTTGAGCCTGGCCCTGAGCAGCACTTTTCAAGACAGTCATAGGAATATTAGCAGCAACTGACATAATTGAGTATTTCTCTGAGCATCCTGTCTACCTAGGAGTAGGTCTGCAGGGTTATAAGGCCATGACTTTGGTGGTGAAATTTTTTGAAAGAGTGCTGCGTAGAACTCCATTTGCCACAGGCGGAAGCAGTAAAGGTGCAAAAAAGTAAGCTCAGTCTGGCACCTACCCAAATGTAACATACACCAGGAAAACAAGCAGCCCTCCAACTCACCAGCCAACAAAACCAAACCCAGGAAACCAAGCAAAGACTGAAATCTTTACTCGGTTGGAGGAATCCTTGTTCTCTTTCGTTGTTCTCTGCCCACCACCTCTCCTCTCCCACAAAATTCAGAGTAAGTGCTTTTCTACTGTCTCTCTGTTCAAGGGCCAGCCATTTGGGTATTTATGATGTCATTCATGAGCCACGCTATGACCTCATCTCTAATGTGATGGCTGGAACGGCTTCTCTTTGGTGACGCCTATGATGTGAGTGGTAGTGACATTCACCAGTCTTACAAGAACCATGACCGGACAGTTTCCACTCCTGTCACTTTGGCAAACGGCATCTTTTGAAAGAAGTCTGGGGATCCCAGGGTCCAGATACTTCCATACAGTGCTGATTCCGTCTCAGTTCTGAAGGGTCTGTTTTTACCCCACATCTTTTGTAGTCTCCCAGTTGGCATCTGACACATCCTAACTCTCCCTGTGTCTTCGTCATTGTTTTTAAAGTCTTTGTTCCCACCACTACCACTATTTCTGAGTGCTATTAGTACATCTGGGTTCTGTGGCTGGAAAGCTCATGAGAGTGAGAGACTTGGTCACAAATGGAGCAGGCCAGAAAGAAAGGGTGGAGCTTCTCTTTGATGGAAGCTCCAGCAAGACTTGGAAGTCTCAGAGCTTCTATTCTTTATTTTTTTTGTATTTTTTTGGTGGGCATCACTGCCCCCTGGTGGGATAGGAGTGCCAACCTTGCTCCTGGAGAGCTGCTGCTGGATTTGAACCACCAACCCTGTGAGCCACAGTCCCGCACACAACCACTATGCCACTAGGGCTCAGCCTCGTCTCAGAGCCTCTAAACCCCTGTTGATAACTCAGTAAATGGCAGGTAATGCCATGTCACCACCACCACCATCATCACTGTAGGAACTTACATAATCTACTGTCAACTTGAGAAATGGGTGGAGACTAGCCTGTCAATCAGGTTGCAGCTTGACGACTTTGGAGGTACAATGGCGATAAATAGCAGCTACACTGGTGGAACTAGAGCCCTGGAGCTGGAGAAGCCGTGTGGAGACCCATTCCAGCATTGAGGTGCTTCCACCACCACTGAATCCAGAAGACTTTTCACCCACTGGTCTCTGATATCCCTGCATTCAGCATCATTGCATGTGTTGTGTGAGTCTCAAGAGAAACTTATAAACTGGGCCTCAGACATATAGGCTAATATCAGACTTATGGACTTGATCCGCACTGGATGTTTTTTCAATATACAATTGCCCTTTAACATAAATATTTTTTTCACGTACATATAAGTGTCTATGGCTTTCTCTAGTCAACCTAGACCAACACAATCATGATGATCAGCACCATCATCACCACCATCACCACCATAAATACTACCATCATCACCATCATATGCTCCGAGAATGAGCATCAAGTCAATGTGGAGTCAGTGAGCCAAGCTTCTGTTTCCGCTCAAGAGCAGGGAGGTCTCTGAACAAATGACCTAGAGCAGTGGTCGGCACACTGCAGCTCATGAGCCCTATGCAGCTCTCTCAGGGTGAATGTGCGGCTCTGAAGTAACATTGTAAACATTTGAAGGTCATTATTATATATCACGGTGATTTCACTTGTTTGGGAAAACATAATTAAGGCTCTTGAGTGATTTTAAAGATGTTAGGAGGGACAGGATTGGTTCTTGGGTCTTTAGAGTTTTCTGAGCCCTGACCTGGTGCATGTGGGTGTACATGATGGAACAGTGCCAGGGGATCCTCTCCTCTTAGCCAAGTAGGATCAGCACCTGAGACCCTCTGAGCCCAACAGGACGCCAATGCTTATGCATTGCAGGCATCTCTCCATTCAACTCAAGTCACAAACACTCTTCTATTGGAAGAGGCTGCTTTTTCTGAAAACACACATCTTTCCACATTGGATCAATTCTTCCTTTGCCATCCATGCATTTGTTCACATCTTAAATACCCACCTAAACCTTATCTACCCCTGTCCAATGTGAGGTGCTAGGGTTGGGATCTCAAGGCCCTGTACCCAGGGTGAGCATGGATTAGTTTTGAGGTTATATATGTGTATCCACACATGTGTTCTAGGAAGCCAGCCCTTTAAGGGTTGATTCTCTACTGGGTTTATTGTCCTGTCTCCCCTGTTGTCAAACATAAGGTTTATCACAGGATCCTGTTTGATGGATGCATGGATGGGACGGTGAGAATTATCGAGGCAGAGTGATGCGGGAGGAAGGGAGGAAATAAATGACCTCTTTCTCACATTGCACGCCAGTTTCCTGGTGCATATCTCTGAGCGTAGTCACTCCTTTGCACTTCATGTTCTGCCATTGCTTACAAATCTATCTCCCCTGGGAGGTCACAAGCAACTTCTATCTATGGTCCCTTCACAGTGACGGTCCTGTAATAGCATCATCAATAAATGCTCGCTGAACGGATGCTTTGTAACTTTGACATAGTATCCGGTGTCACTGGACAAGGATATATTGGAGGGGGCTATTGTAAGAGGGAAGTCAACCAAGATCCAAAGCAAACGAGCATCCCACAACCACCCCGGTATCTGCATCAAACTGCCAATGTGAACACAGCAAGGAGGAAGTAAGGGTGGCTCTCCTGCTTATCTGGGAATCCTTACCTGAGGATACTTTGCAGAGAACAACTCCCCAACAGAGATCTTGGTGAGAAAAGGGCACCTAAGAATGAAAGGGGCCCCAAAAGCAAACTCTCTGCCATTGAGTCACCTCCCACTCATAGTGACCCTGCATTGGGTTTCTGAGAGGGTAAATCTTTATGGGAGAAAGAGGCTTCCCCTTTCTCCCATGAAGTGCCAAGTTTGTGTTGAGCCGTTTATTTCTCTCACCACCTCCGCCAAGGCAGGAGCAGCTGGGAGGTCATAGTGTAGAGGGGAACTGGGTGAGAGAATCGACAGAAAAAAACCTGTGTGTCTGGCAGGGAGAAGGGACCTGGGGTGGGAAGGCCCACAGAGGTGTCTGGGTCCGAGCCAGGCAGGCCAACGAGAGATGTCGGAGGGAATGAATCACAGCCCAGGGTCATATGTGAAAGTTCCCAGTGCATCGTCTTTGCACGGAGGGAGCCAGGAGGGGCTTGCCCACCAGCCCACAACCTGCCTGGGGGTGGGGGGTGGGGGAAGTGGGCTCCACGGTGCCCCACTAGGCGACCCCGGCCAAGTCATTACCCCGACTCTCCGTGTCCTCTCCAGTCTGATGTAATCTTTCCGAAGACTGGCAACAGTTGCAAGAAAACTGCCTCCGATCTAGCTATTAATATTTTAACATGCTTTTAAGAAAATTTGGCCTTTTGTTGCGCTGGTCTCTGAGCAGACATATATCAGAGTTCATGATAGACATTGCACTTCCTCCTATTCCGTGGGCCTAGTTCTCTCGTCGGGATTCATTTTTTAGCATCTATTATTAAAAAAATCTTTCTTGCCAGTTATGTGTTTGCTCCCACCATTCCTAGGCTTGTTTACTGTGGGCCAACTCCCCGCCGTGCGTGCCCTCCCCATGAGGCAGGGTGTCCAGCTGCCTCTCCAGCTGGGACAGACTGCTACAGGAGGTCTGCAATGAGGCAAAAAAGCATCTGGAGCAATGAGACCCAAGCAGAATGCCGAACCTTGAGGACACATTGGTCTTATCCTTCTCCCACAGAGAAGCTAGTGGATCCGGGCCTTGAGGTATCTCTGGCCGCCACCAGGCATCCGGTTGGGTGCCATTGCCTGATGGAAATTTGAGGAAGGGTAGAAGGGACTCAACTGATGGGGACACAAGGTGATCACCTTCAGCTGGGAAGGGGGAACCTGTTACATTGATTTTCTCAAGGCCAGACGGCCATAAACTCTCCAACTGTGAAACAGAAAACCAAACCACTCCATGGGATCTGGAAAACACAGTCCTGGTAAGAACAATCAAAGAGGAGGAGATAGACTTGCACATGCTGGGGAGGGAGGGATCTCCAGCACTCACAGACAGAGTTCTAGCATGGTGGGGTGAGTGGGATGTGCCCCCCCCATCTGAAGAGGTGGCACCACTCCCTTTATTCTGCTCCCCCAACCTACAGGGACCCTGGCGCCGGTTCACGTCGTCTCAGGCCAGCCGTGTGCTTGCTAGACACCCAAGAGCAAGGGAGTGTGACTGCCATTGAGCAAGCATGAGTGTGGACAGGTTGAGCTCTGGCCAAGACCTCCCCATGAACACGTGGGTCATTGTCAAAGGACTCGCCGCCTTCCAGGTGCTCCAGTTTCCTGGTGAGCTTGGGACTTCTGGGCCCTGAAATACACTCGGTCTGCATCCTTGTCCACTCTGCACACGAGCCCCCAAGTTTCCATCTCAGTGCTGACCCACAGAAGGGCTTCCAAACCAGCTGCCCTTCCATGCCTTCTCTTCCCCGAAAGAGAAACTCATCTCCATGCCTTCCTCCTGTGTAGAAGTTCAGTGAAGAGGCTTTGACCACATCAACCTTTGCGGAAGGAAACTTCTGGCAGAGGCAGGATGTCCTTGGCCTCTTCGTGTTGACCTAGTAAGGAGACGTGTGGGTGAATCAAGCTCTTCTTGTCGGCATTTATCTGGGGCTCTGGGTTGAGTCACCTCCGGGCCAGTTTGAGGGAGAATAGTGATGGGAGGCTCCAGGAGGTGGCCTGTGGGGGTGGCCAATCTTGAAGGATTGGAATACTGAGCATTTGCTGAATTTCAGTTCCCGCTTGAATTATTGCTTCACTCCCAAGGCAGCGGGGGCCCTAGTCTGCTCTCATCAACAGCTCCCAGGGTTCAAGAGGAGCCAGGTGCCTCCCTGATGTGCCACACCTGGCGTCATTCGACTCTGGAGGCAGGCACATGTGTCAAGGCTGAGATGTGCTGGTCTGTCCACTCACTTCAGATGCTGGGCTGTTTGTGGAGCGTCTACCTTGCCCAAGTGTCAGCAAGAGGCCATGGGAAAAGTTTCACTGAAGATGCTTCCTTCCACACCAAAACTCAAGTCTTATTTGTCAGCAACCAAGACGAAGAAAGAAGACATCTGCCCACCCACAGAGGAGCTAAAACAAGCAATGAAAAATACAAACTCCCTGCCACTGAGTCAATGCTGACTCCGAGGAAACCCTTCCCCTTCACCCATGAGATTTTCTTTATGGGAGTAGAAAGCCCAGTCTTTCTTCCATTGAGCTGATGGTGGTTTTGAACTGCGAACAAGATGGATCCCAGTCCAACGTATAACTACCACACCACCAGGGCTCTTACATACGGTGGGAACATGCCTCTTTCCTCCTAGGCTTTGTGATAACAGAGTAGTCTACTGATTTCAAGAGGGGCAATGATGTTTGCTCAGACATGAGAGACAGTGTCAGGAAGTGGGCAAACACTTGTGGTGGAATGAGACAGAGTCGAGCATCAGTCCCCAAAACCCCTGGTGTGGCGAGGAAGGTACGTTCTGCCCAGATAGGAGTCTCATCTGTCTTGATCCTCTTCCTTGGTTACCCAGGGCCCAGTGAATGCTCCACATGTCCTTGCTAACTGAGACAAGGGATCTTGCTGCCCTTCCAATGAGTTCCGAGACTCTTGACAATGGACTTCTCTAAGTCCCAGCTGTGGCATCTACAAAGCAAGCTGCAAAGGGGCGATGACAAATGTTGAATGAGAGAGAATCTGTTCCTTCAGACAATGTTTTAGTTGTCTTCTCTAGTTGCCAGACTTCCCTAGTTGCCAGACATTGTTATTTGCCTAGGGACAGAGCAGAAAGTAAAGCAAATGAAGCCAATGTTGGGGACAGTGTTCTGTAAGGGGAAGCAGGTGACCCAGAGTTGTATAGTCCAACAACAGGTGAGATACCCAATGGGAAAAAGTAAGGCAGGAACGGTGCATGGGAAGCCAAACGGAGGTTCAGGAGGTTCTGATTTTCAGCTGGGCTGCAGAGAGGACCTCACTGGTAAGGTAGCATTTGAACTTGTCCTGAAGCTGTGAGGCGCAAAGCATGTGGATATCTGGGAAAGAGCCTGTGCAAAGGTCCTGGGGGCAGAAGCTTGAACAGCATCTCCCAACAACACCAGTAGCCAGTGTAGCTGGATGAAAGATGAGAAAAAGGGAAGGGTAGATCGTCAGAGAAGTGCAGAGTCATACGGGACTTGTAGGTAGTTTGGAAAAGCACAGCATCCCTATATTGTTATCTGTTGCTGATGAGGCCGTCACAACTCATCACAGCGTGATGGCACAGAGTAGAACTGCCTCAATGAGTTTTCACGGTTGTAATCTTAGTTGATTTCAAAGATTTCGACTGCAGAGATTCTTAACCTGTGCTCGTGGGAGCTGCAGTTGAGAAATCAAGTGATGCATTACATTGGCTAACTCTGCTGCACAAGACCTCCTGAATGTGTTGAAAAGCATGGGTGTTTTTTTCTTGACGACTAAGGTCTGCAGAATCCATAGGGGGGCTTTCCCCTTGTCTCCTTCCTATGGGAATGCTGAGCGTGGGATAAGGAAGAGTGGTGAAGAATCAATACTTTTGAATCCGGTGCTGGTGACGCGTGCTGAGAGCATCATGGACTGCCCAAAGAACAAGCACACCTGTCCAGGAAGCAGTACCGGGGGAGAGACGGCGCCTTATAGCACAGCATGGTGAGGCTCAGACCCACGTGCTTCAGGGAGGTTGTGTGATGAGATCAAGAGTCTGAAGCAGGATATCCTGCTTGGTCAAGTCAAGAAGGCATGGAAAGGAGGAAGGGCCTCAACAAGACGTACAGACAGACACACACGGTGGCTGCCACCCTGGGCCCCGGCATAAGACCCACTGTACGGACAGTGCAGGACGAGTGGTGCTGTTTAACTGTACGTCGGGTCCCTCTGACTTGGAGCCATCTGAACGGCACCTTGCAACAACCATCCTCACCGCAGTGGACTGTCCTACTGCTCTCTTGTGGGGTGGCTGAGCAGGTCCCAATTGCAGGTCTTTCGGTCAGCACGGGAGCCTTAGCCACTGCCTCACCAGGGTTCCATGCATCATCACAGCAACAAAAGCCCACCTCTCTGCCCTTGCCTCCACCCTGACTCCTAGGGCCCCACAGGACAGCGTTGAACTGCTCCTAGTGTTTCTGAGACTGTCAGTCTTGTGCAGAGTGGGCTGCTTCATCTGTCTCCACTGGAGCAGCTGAGGGATTTGCACCATCAACCGTGGGGTGATTAGCCCAACACTGCCCTCACAGGGTACTTCTTAAGAAGCCCTGGTGGCACCACGGTGAAGTACTCAGTTGCTAACTGAAAGGTCGGCTGTTCAAGCCCACCAGCCTCTTTGCCGGAGCAACGACCCAGAGATTGAATTCCACAAAGATCACAGCCTTGAAAACCTTAGTAGGGGGCAATTCCACTCTGTGTGACAGGGTCCTTCTTAGCACCGATTCAATGACACCTACCCACACCGATACTTCTTAATACCTTTGTATCTACTTTATGTTTTTCAAAAAATGGCCAGGACAAATCTTAGTCAGTTGCTGGAAGCATTGGTCTTGAAGGCATGGCTGTAAAAATGCACCAGCCCAGGGTTGCTGAAGGTGAGCCCACAGAACATCCTGCAGAGCCCAGCTGTAGTGCTCAGACTTCAACACCAATTTTTTCTTTCTTTCTAACTTCCCACCCGCCCTCCTCCTTTAGAAATGTCCTAAGCGGACTATCCTACTGTTGGGAGCTGGGGACATGAGCTTATTCAGAAGTTATCATAAAACAAGCTCTGGGAAGATGAAAGGGCTGGTCAGTCCCCAGGCAAGATCCAAACCAGCCTGGCCCTCTCAATGACTTCTAGCCCTTGTAATCTCCATACTCCATTCCAAAGCCAACCATCTTCTCCCACCTCAGGGGGAGAGAGAGGAGGGAGGGATGTGCAGCCTTCAGCCCCAGAGCCGGCCTACAGGGAGCCACTTGGCTGAGAGCTTTCTGCACTTGTCATTCGTTGGACAAATGGAGTGTGTGATGACACGCAGTGCTGCAGGTCGGCCTAGGCGAGTGTTTGGTCAGACTCCTTTCTCTTCAGAAAACACTTCACTGCTGACAAGGCTGGTGAGAGGCTGAAGGACCCCAGGAAGCCTCGGGTTTTGCAAAGGCCTCCCAGAAGGAAGATGAAGGAAGTGAAGAAAGCATGTCTACAATGTGCTAGGCTGTTTTACCCACCGAGTCGGCCCCGTCCAATATGGTAGCAAGTTCTCTGTCAGTTTACCTTATTGTGGTGGTTTTCATGTGGCTGCGATGCTGGAAGTTATGTCACTAGTATTTCAAATGCCATCGGGGTCTATGCAAACCAGCAGACTCCCAGACTAAGAGCAGACTGCAAAGAAGAGGTTGTTCACTTCTGAGGATTTGGCCAATGAAAACTTTGTGAATAACAATGGAATGTTTACAGATATAGTCCCAGAGGATGACCCCTCAGGTCAGAAGGCACTTAAAATAAGACCGAGGAAGAGCTGCCGTCTCAAAATAGAGTTGGCTATTATGGCATGGATAATGTAAAGACTTTGTGTGTGTGTGTGTGCATCCTGGTGGGAGTAGGAGGGCCAGCTTTGCTCCTGGAGAGCTGCTGCTGGACTTGAACCGCCAACCCTGTGGGCCGCAGTCCCGCACTCAACCACTATGCCACTGGGGCTCAGCCCTGTAGTGACTTTTGAGACCTTCCTTTGCTGATGGGCACAACACAAAATGGGAAGAAATAGCTACAAAGATCTAATCACATTTGAAACTTGGAATACACAAGGTATGAATCTAGGAAAATTTGAAGTTGTCCAAAATAAATTGGAGCGCATAAAGATCAATGTCTTGGGCATTAGTGAACTGAAAGGGACTGGGATTGAATCAGACAGTCATAGGTTACTATGGCAGGAGTGAGTGACAAATTCAAGTGGAAGGCCATCACATGCGTCACCAAAAATAACATTCCACCATTAATAACGAAGTACAATGCTGCCTGTGATAGGCTAGTCTCTATCTACATAGAAGGAAATCCAATCAATACAGTTATTTAAATTTATGAACCAACAGTAATGCAAGTGATGAAGAAATTGATGAATTCTACCAACATCTAAAGTCTGAAATTGACCGGGCATGCAATGAAGATGTATTGATAATTATTGGCAATTGCAATGCAAAAGGTTGAACCAAAGAAGGAATAGTCATTGGAAAATATGGTCTTGATGATATAAATGAAACTGGGGATAGCATGATAGAATTTTGCAAGAAAAATTACTTCTTTAGAGCAAATACCCTTTTTCAATAACATGAATGGTGATTATACACATGGACTTCTTCAAATGAAATATACAGAAATCAAATTGACTACATATGTGGGGAGATATAATCTCAGCAGCCAAAAACCAAGCTAGAGGCTGAGCGTGGATCACACCAAAGATCGCATATATAGATGTTGTTCCAGGTTGAAGCTGAAAAAAAATGACAAGTCCACAACAACCAAAATATGACCTTGAGAATATCTCATCTGAATTTTTTAAAGAAATTATTTTATTGGGGGCTCATCCAACTCTTATTATGATCAATACATACATCAATTGTATGCAGAGCACATTTGTTGCCATCAACATTCTTGAAACATCTTCCTTCTACTTAGGTATCAGCTCCCCATATTTCCCCTCCCTGCATTTTGAGAACATTTCAATAACATATTTGATGCACTGAACACTAATAACAGAAGACAAAATGACCTGTGGGATGGCTTCAAGACCATCAGCCAGAAAGAAATCAAAAGGTCATTAAAAAGACAGGAAAGAAAGAAAAGATTAAAGTGGATGCCAGGTGAGATTCTGAAATTTTTCTTTTCATCAGAGCTAAGGCAGATGGGAAAGTGATGAACTGAAAGAGCTGAAGAGAACATTTCAAAGAGAAGCTGGAGAAGACAAGATATATAAATTGTGTACAGGTCTTCAGTTAGAAAACCCAAAAGGAAGAACATGATCAGAATATCTTCAAAGGAAAGAACTGAAGAAAAATTTAAAACTCAAGTTGCAATACTAAAAGACTTAATGGCCAAAACATGGAAGGAGGCAGGAAGCATCCAAAGAAGATGGAGAGGATACACAGTCACTCTACCAAATAGAACTTTCAACTTTCAACTACTTCAAGAAGTAGAATATATTCAAGAACCAATGGTTTTGAAGACAGAAGTCCAAGTTGCATTAAAGGTATTAGCCACATCCAAGGCTCCTGGAGTTGAGAGAAAACCAACTGAAATGTTTCAACTCATCTATTCCAGGAAATTTGGATGGTAGTTTTCTAGCCAACTGACAGGAAGAGATTCATATTTGTATCCGTTCCAAGGAAAGGTGACCTATCAGAATGCTAAAACTATAATATTATTGATATCATATGCAAGTAAGATTTTGCTGAAGATGACTGAACAATGGTTGCAGCAGAAAAGAATACCACTGCTGATGTTGGATGGATCTTGGCTCAAAGAAGACAGTACCAAAAGAGGTCTGCTTGTATTTTACTGACTATGCAGAGCCATCTGACTGTGACGATCACAACAAACTCTAAATAGCTTTGAGAACAATGGGAATTCCAGAACACTTAATTGTAAACAAGTAGAATTTGTACATGCATCAAGAAGCAGTTGTGTGAACAAAATATGGTCTAAAATCAAGAAATCTGTGTGTTAGGGTTGTATCCTCTCACCATAAGTATTCAATCTGTATGCTACACAAATAATCAAGGAAGATGAACTAGATGAAGAAGAACTGGAAATCAGGATTGGAGGAAATATATTAACCCTTGCTATGCAAATGACACAACCTTGCTTGTTGAAAGTGAGAAGGACATGAAGCACTTGCTGGTGAAGACTAAGGGTTGTAGCCTTTGCTGTATAGATAACAAATCAGCATAAAGAAAACACGAATTCTCGAGACTGAACTGATAGAAATGGAGAAAAGATGCAAGTGGTCAAGTTGTTCTTCTTCCTTGGATCCACCATCAATGCTCATAAAAGCACCAGTCCAGAGAGCAAACGATGTATTGTATTGGATGAATGTACTGGACAAGACTTCTTTAAAAGTTGAAAAGCCAGTATGTTACTCTCAGGATTAATGCATGCCTAACTCAAGACTTGGTATTTCTATTCTTCTCAGAGCATGTAAAAGTTGGACATTGAATAGAGATGTCCAAAGACGAGTGCATTCATTTACATTATGGTGCCGGAGACAGTTATCAGGCGAGATCAGGCTTTGGAGAAGGGCATCATGCTTGGTAGAGGGCCAGCGAAAAAAAAGAAGACCCTTGACAAGCTCTAGATTGACACTGCGGATTCAATAGTGGGGTCAAACATACCAATTGTGAGAGTGGTATTTCACTATGTGTCAGAAAAAACTGCAAGGCACCTAACCACAGATACAGGTAGCTATTTACATTTCAGTGGACTGAAATGAAATAAAATTATGCTTCCATTCCTTGATGGTGCTGGCCAAATTCCCAAGGCTAATAACATCCATTTTGGGCAGTGTAGATTGAGAACACTGTCCATCATCATCCCAGAGAAGTCTACTGGAAGATGAGGTTCTACATTTGAGATTCCTCCCAGCATTGCTAAAGACAAGGGCTAGAGTCCCCATATTTGAAAGGTAATCTATAGAAGCCAGGGTGGAGGGGAACTGGTGATGGCCAGAAAGAATTTCTCAGAGTTTGGGTGCTTATCTCTCCAGGGCACCACATGGGTAATTATCTCAATGTTGAATCTCATCAGGGCATGACAGTCAATCATACTTTCCCTCCCTCTGATTTAGACAAGAGGAAAATTGAAATAATTGAAATGAGCCAAGCTTCTCCTATTTTTGAATAACAGGGATAAGGCTTTTGTTGAATTATTTCACATATGCTTCCCTCGGTTTCTCCTTATCTACTTTCTTCCTTCTGTCCTTTCTCCCATTCTCCCTCTTTCCTTTCTCCTTTGGTAAACTGTCTGGTCTGCCTGAGGAGGTGAAAAATGATCCCTGATTTCTCTTCACTTGTCCTAGGCATATTATAAAGAGCTAACTTTATTAGAGTTACAATCTTGGGAACCCACAGGGGCATATCTACCCTGTCCTAGAGGGTGACTATGAGCTGGCATCAGCTTGATGACAATGAGTTTTGTCTTTTAATTTTATTAGATGAAAGAAAGGGATAATGGGGAACGTTTTGTTTGTCTTTCTAGCTCCTTGTATCAGGAAGTGCATGTAGTTGTTTTTGCATCATTTCGAATCTTATCAGCAATTATATGAGACAGGGATTGTCTGTCCTCTTATACATGGGAGAAAACTGAAGCTCCCATAAAAGTCTCGTTCCCAGTGACATCTGGTGAACGGTGGATCCAAGATTGAAGGGAAGAACCCGCACTTGCTCCGCCGGCCTCGGCCAGCCACTGTCTTGGGCTGTTCCATGATCCCATCACCATCATGGCACTCTTAGTACCTGGAACGTGGAGGCTGGCCTTGAACATGGTGTTAATTGAGTTGAGTGTGAAGATTGCCTAGGGTCCCACGCTTTTATCACTCTCTCGATCCTGGAGAAAACAAGTATGAAACCACAATGCCTTTGGAAGTTTGGTTGTCTGGGGAATGGGATGCTACACACTGGATGCTGAGTTGCCTCCTCCCCCTCCATCCTCACGACTGTCACAATCCGATTTAAGTCCTGACTACTATTCCAAAGGGTCACTGGGCCAGATCCTTACCTTAGTCAGATCAGAATTCTCAGAATGGATATGTAAACTCGTTATTTGGGCATGTCAATTATTTGATGCTGTCTCAGACACCCACAAGAGAAGTTCTGCTTTTTTTCTACCGGATTGCTTTGAGTCAGAATCCACTCAATGGTAATGGGGAAGGGGGGTCATCTGTGAGTAAGGAGTGCTGGTAGAGAAGGTGGAGAACAGTGTGAGGAGTCCACTAGTCCCTGAATGATGAGGCAGCTTCTTTCTGAAGTGAGTTGTCCCATTGTTAGGTGCTGTCCAGTCGGTTCTGATTCATAGTCTGCATGCAACAGACGTAAATATCACCTGGTCCTGTCCGAGTCCCATCACGCGTGGTTCTTATGTCTGAGCAGCTACTGTGTCCGTCCCTCTTCTTGAGAGCCTACCTCTTGCACACTGTCCTTCACTTTGCCAAGACTTTCAGCCTAGGGAGCCCTACTTGATCTTGTAAGGTCATGATGAGTCAAAATTTTGGCTTGATGGAAGAGAAAAATGAAAATATAGGACTATTTCTTTAGGCAGCAGGGAGCAAAAAATACTGATAAAGTGTTAAAATATGAACCGTTCTCTCTCTTCTGGGGTCTCGTTCTTAACTTGTAACTTAACTTGTGTTCTTAACTCTTGGTTTGCTATTTGACATCCTTCTCAGTCATGAAAAAAATTTAATTTGAATGATTGGCCTGGATCTTTACTGTTTACCTTTCTATCATTTCACATCATTTTATAGGCAAATAGAAGAGCAGTATACAGAATCTCTGACAGAACCGGATTTCTTTTTAGTGGTTTTGTACATGTAGGTGTATTCTGTTCTCGCCAGAAGAGTGGAAAATCTGAACAAAACAAAACCAGCTTCTGAGATGTCTCTTCTTGATATTCCCACGGTCTACGTCTGTCTCTGGCTGGCTGTTGAGCAAGGAGAGATTGAAAGGGCAAGGGACTCTGTGAGAACCTCTGTTTCTCTTTCCTTCTGTATGATGCTTTTCTGCGCAAAGAGTGAGGTACAGGGAAGTCATGCGAGGAAAAAAGGCTGTGATAGTCTGCTGTGTTTTTTTATACTTCTAAGAGTCCATGGAAAGCAAGTTCAGATTCAAAGGCAAAGTGTAGCCCCTTAGGGCTGTCAGTGTCTTTGGTTATTCAGAATCTGCATAACACACTCTTCTTGTGCCTGATTTGTCTCTCTGATACCCATTTCTGGAAGGAAATCAGTTCTTCTGGTCCATGGAAATTGCCATAAGTAAAGGCATGGTTGATGGACAGAGGATTCCTGTGGGACTATCTTCAATTCATGTTCCATGGTCTCATCAGACTTAATTCACTTGCTTGACTAAGTGCAAATCCAAAGTTAAAAGGATTCCTTTGTAGAAAGGGCTGAGATCAATAGTACTCACAGATAAAGAGTTATTGTGAGCCTTGAAGGAATGATTGGTATAGGTCTAGGGCTCAGGATCATGGTTGGGGAAAACCAAGGTCAACTAACATAGCATAGGACAGAGAGATGATGTTTTATATCCTACTTTGGTGGAGAAAATAAAAGATAACTGGAAGCAATTAGTACATTGAACTAATGAACCACAGGAACATCAATCTTGATGATTCTGAGACCAGAAGAACTAGATGGTTCCCAGCTATACTTACCAACTGCTCTGCAAGGGATCACATTAAAAGGTCCTGAACAAGGTGGGAGAAATGTGAAATGTAACTCAGAATCATTTAAGAAAAATAAACATTTTGCCTGTTCAGCTAGAGATCGATGGAATCTGCAAAACCTATGGCTCTTATTCTTTAGGTCCAGAAAACAAACTCAATTTTCAGCCAAACAATAGACAGGGCTACCTGTGGAAAAAGAACACTCGTGAGGTATGTGCACCATTGAATCATCAACCATTTGAGATAAAAAGGGTGGCATTTACCCAAGACCAAATCCAAAAGGCCGAGGAAAGAAGATGGAATTGAAATGGTAAATAGGGAGGGAGTGATGTCACCTTGTGGGCACTGCAGTCAATGGCATGAAATAAGATGTGAATACAATGGTGAATGGGAAGTTGATCTGTTCTGTAAACCTTCACCCAGTTCACACCTTTAGAATTGTGAATTAATTTTACATTCAGTTAGGGAATGTACAGAGGCAATGAGTTCTCATATTTAAAATCAGTTTGGGGAAGGACAGCACATTCAGTAAATATGGTAGCTGAAGTTATTTGAACAAGGAGAGGAAGCATCCCCTAATATACAAACAAATATTCAGAAGTCCACCTTGCCTTCCCAAGTCTCTGTGGATATCAAAATGCTGTCTCTGATGTCACCGACCATGGTCAGACCCTTATTTGTTGACTAGGACTCCCTTTGTTGTCAAATAAAACTCCTAGAGGCTGACTTGGCTTCCTGACGTAGACCTCATTGACCTCATTTCGATTGCAGCTAACAGTTTCAACAGTAGCTCTTGGGGTCCCTCCTTTCCACAGCCCTGCTGGTGACACCCACACTCCTCCCAGCAAAGCCAAGCAGAGCTCTAGCCTTGGAAGCTCCAAGTCCATAGCTGCTGGCAGACAAGGCACAACAGATCAATAAGAAGAGCATCATTTGGGCAACTGGGCCCAGGGAACGAACTTCCTCCAGGAAGTGTCTGTTCAGCAAAGTAAGGAACCCACAAAATTAACAGAAAGCAGAGAAGGGTCTCAGGCAGAGGAGAAACTCCACGCAGGGTTTGGAGGATCTCTGTGGCTGCCTGGCCCGTCTCTGCACTCCTGGGGAGAAGCAAGGTGCCAGGCAGACCAATGAGAAGTCCAAGGGGAATTGTTGCTGGGGATCTTTTTGGTCAGACAGAGGAAAGAACACTTCTGGAATTGTCGATGGCTGTTTCATGTAGAGAGGTGGCAATAGCAACTCACATAGCTATGAGACCTCATGGACCTCATTTTGATTGCAGCTAACAGTTTCAACAGTAGCTCTTGGGGTCCCTCCTTTCCACAGCCCTGCTGGTGACAACCATACTCCTCCCAGCAAAGCCAAGTGGAGCCCTAGCCATGGAAGAATCCTGTATTAGGAACCAGGTACCAGGATAGGTTCTTGATACACATGAGCTCTGTGAGTCTTTTTAGTCCTTCTTCTTTGTTATACTTCATTGTGGTCAATGTATCTTTGTGCATGTGTGTGTGTGTGTAAATAAACCAAACTCACTGTCACTCATAGCAACCCTTTAGGTAGAGTAGAATTGCCCATGAAAGCTTCTAAGACTATACCTCTTTTATGCAGTAGAAATCCCCATGTTTCTCGGGTATGCATATGCCAGATATAGACATATGTATGTGAACATATATAATCGCATAGACATGTATATCATCTATACCCATGACATATGCATATGTGTGTATATCTCTATATGTGTATCTAAATATATTGCAACGTTGGCTTTTCCATGGACACGTCATGGGCTTTCATGCACTTGGGCTTGTGGCATAACCATCAACTTTTCTCTAGGAAATCTTTATGAGTTTGCATGCACCGGACTGTGCTGCAGTAAGAGATATCCTTAGAAACCCACAATGATGATTTCTTGCTCATGCTTGCCTGTCCTTCATGGTTCAATGGGTGGGCTGTGATCCATTGTTCTGACTGATGGAGAACAACCCCTCCCCCTCCCATCTGAAGGGTTACTAGTTACTAAAGCAGAGGAAAAGAACACAGAGCAGGATGCATTCTGGGTCTCAACACTTCCACCAGCAGGAATCACACACTTCATTTGGGCTCCACTGACATAGGTCAAAGCAGGCCATATAGGTTATACCTCACATACAGGGCAGGACAGGGCAATCTCATGACGTGCCCAGATTCAAAGCTTGGTGGAAGCCCATAATGATAGGTTAATTTATGATTAACCCACTTTTACTGCCGAGAAAACTGAGTTAGAGAAAGGTACATGGTTTAACTCAAGGTCATAAAACCAAATGAGAGGTAACTTGGGTTTAAATGTAGGACATCTGATCTGTATTCCCAGAATCCTGCCCTTCCATGTGGAGACTCAGGTCTAACCCCCAGCCCATTCACTTCAAGTCCTGCTACTAGCCAGCTATTAGCAAGGACTGGTATGTTTCTCGAATGCTGAAAAGGTTTCCATAGAACTTCCAGGAAAAAAAAAGACTTCCATCCTGTGGTTCTTGTGGCCCCACCCTAAAGATCACAATGGTTTGATACCATTGTACATGGGATCTCGTGACTCAGGGAGATCCATGGGACCTCTATACTTTAGCTCCCATCCTTGACCTGTGTAACTTTCCAGTGGGTGTCCTGTCCTATAAGATTGTGCCCTGTACCTCTTTCTTAAACACAGAGGTCTTTACAGCTGAGCTTATTTGGCATACTCTCCAACCTGGAAGCACCTTGTATCCTGACACTCTTCCTGGGTCTGGGGAACATGTGATACCATGAGAAAGGCAGCTGATAAATTTAGCAAGAGAAAAGCAAATATTTATTTTTCTGAAGGAAAGGCACAAGTGGGCACCGTAGACAGTTTCTCTGAGAAACCAAGGGGAAAGAGAGGTAAGCGAGTCAACCTTTGATTGCTGGAATGTGTGCACATCTTTAAAAAGTTGACTTGACTGAAGAGGCCAGACCGAAGTGGATCGAAGGGTCCTTCTGTCCACAGAGGTCAAATCAACACACCCTCCAAAGCTCTGAAACCACACGTGAGCCTGGGAAGTAGTCTCTCCACTTCGTGATTGGAAACAGAATAGGCTGAGGAACTCCACAAAAACAGGAGGCGTTCAACTGGCCGAAACTTTCCAGGCTCTAAGCTACTTCTTCCCCACTAGAGAAGCAAACTCTAGACATTATGGTCCCAATGGCTACCTACCCTAACCCTCTGCCCCAGCCCCATGGTTTACTTAGTAAATTTGGCTTATATTACTGATAGTATTCTTTCTTGTAAATTCTTGTGAAGATCTATATAGTAACATTAAATGTTGTTTTTAAAAAACCCATCGAGTCAGTTCTGACTTATAGTGACCCCCTGTGGGTTTCCAAGACTGTAACTGTTTACAGGAATAGAAAGCCCAGGCGAAAGCCCACAGAGCTGCTGCTGATTTTGGATGACCGGACCATGCAGATCACAGCCCAACACGTAACTGCTCCGCTATCAGAGCTCCTTGCACGGTAATGAAACTTTTGCCAGTGGAGTGTCTTTCACACATGCAATTTACTGACATCACTTATGTTGCTCGGCCTGCCCCCTCTTCATCAACCTTCACTTCCAAGTTTGTCCAGCACGAAATTAGAAACCCAATGTGCCCTTAACAATGACGTCATGTTTCCTCGCACCCCTCACTGCCATGGAGTCATTCTGACTCGTAGCAATCCTATAGGGAAGGTGGAACTGGCCCTGTGGGTTTCAGGGACCGGGAACCTTGTCCGGAGTTGAAAGCCTCATCTTTCTGCTCAGAGGAGCTGGTGATTTCTAACTACTGACCTTGTGGTGAGCAGCCCAACTCCTAACCCACGACACCACTGGCTTTCCTGACTCCCACTCCTGCTAATTGTTAATAAGCGGCTGGTCTTTGTACTTTTGTCTGTGCGAGCTATTTTTTCTGTGTGAGACCATATCATGTCATCTTTGCCCTCCTGGGATTGGCTAACATCATTGACCGTAGGGTTTTCAAGGTTCATTCATGTGATCGTGTGATTCAGGGCCTCCGTTTTCTTTATGCACCTTGTGTTTATACACTGCTGTGTTGATGGGTGGTTGGCTTGTGTCCACCTTTGAGCAACTGTAAATAGTGCAGCTGTGAACTTTGAACTCTGGTGTACAAATAGCTACTTATGTGGCTGCTTTCAAGTCTCTCGGACAGGTACCTAAGAATTGAGCCACTGGGTCATGTGGTAGTTCTGAGCTTAATCAGCTCTTTGAGGAACCATATAGCATCCATTGAAAGACAGGGAGATAGAGACATTCTGGTCCCAGTGGAGCCTACCTAGATCAGCCAGAATTGCTCAGGACCGGACAGTGTTTCGGTTGTATATAGTCAAAACCTACTTGCTGGCACCTGGCAGCTACCTTTCGACACCCAAGGATTTATCAGACCTCTCTCCCAACCAGCTTCATTGCATTGCACTTCTTTGAGCATGTGAGTCCCCTTGAGACTCCAAGGATGAGGATCCTCCCATCCTCGTTCATCTTCGCATTTCTGCTTTCCTGCCCCAGGTCAGAAGCTTTCTATTCAGGGTTTCTAAAGGAACCCTGGTGGGGTAGTGGTCACCCATTTGGCTATTCCTGGCAGGTCATCAGTTCGAAATTAGCAGTTACTCTGAGGGAGAAAATGAGGCTTTCTACTCCCTTGAAGAGCTCCAGTCTCGAAAACTCACAAGGACGATTCTACCCTGCTCTACAGGACCGCTATGAATTAGAATCAACTCAGTCTCAGTGAGCGAGACTGATTTCTAAGTTGTTAGATAGGTGGCCTTCACCTTGTCCACCTTTTCTGCAAACTCCCTTCCTTTGAGGAATAGGAACTGCATGAGCCAGGAAGAAACAGGGGTGGTTGAGGATGCAATAGGTTTGCAGATGCAATGCCAAGTCTCCCCCCACCCCCCACATACACAGGACTCTCAGGATTAGCCACTGGGTGATCAATCATCAAAGGCAGTTAGAACAGAGATCTCAAGACTGGATGCATCTGTACATAGTGAAGATATGGGCTTGAACTTGAAGCCTGGAAAGCAGTCTTTGACTCATGATCTCTTTTGTCAGAGCAAGATCTTTGCTGTGAGCAAGTCTGCTGTAAAAGCCACCTGGCCCCATACAGAGAAAACCCATCCCAGAATGCATCATCACCCCCTACCCCCACCCCCCCATTTCACTTTCTTTGAAGAGAGCAAGAACTTAAAGGCATGCAGTCCAGAATTGTATCGACGGGTTTTTTTAACTCGTGAAATAGTCCCATCACACCTTCCACACCTCACCTGACTGCTTCTTCTACCTTGGATAGACCTTCTAAAAGTGTGGCTTTCACTCCACCTAGCCTCTTTTTGTACCTTCAATTTTCAACCAACTTTCTAAATCTCACTCCCTTCCCTGTAAGACCATTTCTAAGGATAGCTAAGAAACAATCACCCTGTGCTGAGAACGTCACATGCCCCAGGAGCTGAGTTCAACTCTTGACATACTGGATCTCCTGACCAACAATTCAGCCAGCCAGTTACCTCTGCTTGTCAGAGGGGCAAGTCAGAGGGCCAGGCATCTCTGTGAGTTAAAGACGGCCATCTTTCCATAGTCTCCCTAGACCCCATCTCCCTGAAAACCAGCCAACCAACCAACCAACCAACAGAAAGCTAGTGTTCTGGTTCACTTAGAATATTCAGGGCACTCAAAGTAATATTTCACTTGGATTCACTCAATTATTTCTGATAAGGAGTATGTAAATTGGTAAAACAAACCACACACACACATCTGTTGCCATCAAGTTCTTAACCAAGTCATGGTCACCACCCAATGTGTTACCAAGCAGAGCTGTGTGCCTTAGCCGGTATCCAAGATTTCAGCCCGTGTCTACACTGGCTCAGAGTGCCACCATTTGGGCTGATAGTCAAGTGCTTTACCCTTTGCACCACCCAGGGAACACTGTGACGAGGTAAGCACTGCCAGCCTGGCCCTTTGGCGGGTATGCTGAGGTACAGCATCGTAACTGCAAAGGGGTCCCTAAGCCCAGCTAGGATTATAACTTCAGCATTCTGCCCCTGGAGCACAGACTCCTAATTGGAATCATGTGCAATTGGGCCAAAACTCTCTTATGGGGCAGAAATTTGGACAGGATCAAACCAAGAGTAAGTGATTATGTCCCTTCAAAACCCACCACTCAGTCGCTACGGATCAAATGTCCCTTCTGTTCTATTCATTTCCTTCCTGCTGATGACAGGCTGCTCTTGGAGGTCTTAAATATTGAGGGTTTTAATGGATTCTTCTCAATCCCTTCATCTTCTCCCGACAATCAAAAATCAAGAGCAATGCTAACTTGTGGGGCGGGTTAAGCACCCGACTTCACCTTGGGAGATGAAAGACCACCACATCTGTATATAAAACAGCCCAAAAGGAAAGAAGAAAAAAAATCAATCTTCCGTGCAGACACAATTTCTCTTGAAAGGTGACACAGTCCTTTAAAAATAGCCATGGGCTCCATTGTGCGAAGACAGTGACCAAGAGTGACAGCTTTTAGAGCGGTGTAATGTTCCCGGGCAGGCAGCTAGCATCCCTCACTCAGATAGAGATCAGTAATTCGATCCGGGGGAGAGTGCTAAATGTTAGAGGTTAAGCTGCTATGTTCTTATTACTAATCAAACTTTAACACCAGGCCTTGGCCTCTTTGGGTCTCTGTAAGGAAAGGGCACACTGTTGAGACACTCTTGGCTACCTGCTCCTACGGAGACCAGAAAATCCTTCCTTTGGACACCCGGCAGAGCGGACTCCCAGCATCCTATGCCACTGCTCTTCAGTGGAGGTTAAGAATGGCCCAAGTTGGACACATGCAGAAAGAAGAAGGGAATGGACATGTCTAAATAAAAATAGTAAGGAGCAAAAACAAAAAGAATGGTCCAAGTTAGGACTGTTCTCCAGATAGATAGAATCACCCTCAGCGACTAAGAGGGAGGTGACAGAGTGGCACACAGATCCTTGGTGCCAGCTCTGCCACGCTAGTCCTTTCTGTACATCCATACATAGCTGAAAGCGTCCTTCAGGCTGTGGTGTTCATCTGCACCACTGACAACTCTTCCTTGGGAGCACAGGTATTTTGAGAAGGATACCTGAGAGCTGAGCTCTTCTTTTTCAATGATGGATGACAGGGGCGAGCAGGAAACATCTCGAACAACTGGTTTTCTAGAGGGCGGAGAACGCTGATGTCTGGCTTTGGCAATCCCCATGGTGTATGACATTTTCCCACTGTGGTTGAGCACAGAATGGACAGAAACAGGCTCACTCGCTCCTCTGGCCTGAATGGCTCAAGAGGTTAAAGAGTTGTCCCGGGTGGACAGGCCATGATCTTTCCTCCAAAGCAGCACAAGCTATCTTCCCACTCTGCCTGAACACATCTCTTTTCTTCTCTGTGATTCAGTGAGTAGAGACCGCAGCAGGAGAGGGACAAACAGGGCTCATTCTATCCCCTAGATGATTCACCTGGAGTCTACTGGGCAGGCCTGCATGCACGATGTTACCCCAACACTTCACCCCTGGGGGAACACAGGCTCAGAAAAGCCACACTGACAAGGCCAGAGGATCACTGGGCAGTGGAGCTGAGATTTGCCCTAGTGTTTGTCTTACCTCAATGCTCATGCTTCCAGCTGCTATCAAGCCCCCACAAATCCCAGAAGGGTATCATCTGAGGATACCTGTGGGGTTACGGATGGGAGGTAAGCCAGGAGAGCTGAACTGGAGGACTCCCAGAATTGAGGCAGGAGACAGGGAGGAGCAAAAGGTTCAGGGTGGGATGAGCACCCCAAGTATGGGGCATCTCTGTTTCTTTGGTTCTGATCCAAAGCAGGAGGCTAGGCTGACCAGTGGAGATGGAAACAGACCATTCATTCCCCTCTTTCTGCACCCACTCCCTTGGTCCTACAGCAACCTCTCAAGTGGACAGAACTTCTTTTTACATGGATCTGAAAGCTATTCTCCTCCCCTTCTATCCACTGTTGCAATTTCTCTAAGAAAACAAAAAGTGAGCTAACTGCCATTGAGTCAATGGCTCTTAGCAATGCTCCAGGACAGGATGGGGCTGCCCCTTTAAATTTCTGAGACTGTAAATGTTTACAAGAGTAGAAAGCTCCATCTTTCTCCCCTGGAGTGGCTGGTGGCTTTGAATGGCTGATCTTGCAGATCACAGGCCAGCTTGTAGCCACTGGGCCACCAGAATGCCTTCCCATTGCTCCGATCCCATTGTAATCACCACGCCTGTTCTAATTCTCCGCCGACAGCAACGCTTCAGAAACCAGAAGACGATGACCTATCATCATCCCATGGTCTTCTCTTCTCTAGGCTGGCCTCCTTCTGCTTCCCAACTCTTCCACCTTGGGACTGGTTGGTTGACTCACCATTGACTTAGCTTCTCGGTGCTGCTCTACCAGGAATACCACAGAGGGTGGGTCCCCAAATGAGGAATGTCCTTTCTCACACTGCTGCAGGCTAACTGTTCACACCAGGGGCTCGGGCATGCCAGGCACTCCTCTGTAGGCAGACTCATGTTCCAGTCCTCACAGGTCATCTGTCTTCCTCCAAGCCCAGCCCCAGCTCCAGTCCTAACCCAACCCCTACTGCAATCCCAATCTCAGCCTCAGCCCCAGCTCCAGCCTCAGTCCCAGCCCAACCCCAACCCATATGTTTACATATCTGCCTCTCTGCACTTCTTACAACTCTGAGATGGTTAGATTTATAAGCCACTTGATTCCTTCTGGTCTCATTCACACAGGAAAGAAAAGTGTATTCCCAAGGGGTGTGGAGAGTGTCCACTTACAGGCATAAGGATTCAAATCCCATTAAAATTCCAATATATATTTGAAAGGGGATAATTAATATAGAGCAAGCATCACCCCTTCCCTCTACTTCTGCACTCTCTGTCTAGTGTCCAAAGTGTGCGGATAGGGTATCGAGGCCCAGGGAGAACTTTTAGATTAATTTGGGTGATGATTTCATTACGATTGAATTGCCCTTGACCTGGTTTATCTGAGAGATGGGTGACGGGCTCAGTCTTAGACCCAATATTAGCCCTCTTTGTGGCACTGAGGCCATGAAAACACTTCTACTCACTGCAATTGCGGGGACGATCGGATAGATTTAGAAGATGCTGCACTAGACTACTCTGTCTCCAGAGGATTCTTTACCAAGGCTAGCAAACATTGGAACCTCACCAAAGAAGTTTCTTGAGGAGTTCAGAGCCTCCCCTTCAATCACTATTAGACAACATCAGTGTCGGTAAAAGCTCAGGGAAGTGTCATCGTCCGAACACTTGTCGGACCTTTGGGGGAAACAGAAGGAGGAATCCTGGCAGCATCATTGGATACACCTTGCACCGCTCACTGTGAGGTCAGCAGTTCGAACCCACCATGTGGAAAGAGGAGGTGTTCTGCTCCTGTAAAGATTCACTGTCTTGGGACCTGAGGGGCCTGTCCTCCTCTGTCCTACAGGGAGAGGTAGAGGACATGTCCTCTGTGAGTCAGAATGGGCATGGCGACAGGGAGTTTAAGTGCCATCTGATCCAATCTATGGTTCCCCACATGTTCTGAAGACCCATTCCCAAAGCATCCGTCCTCCATTGCCATCTCTGGGGTGCATGGTTTGGGGCTGTGTTCCCCTACATGCGTCACAGTAAGGAGGATGTGAACAGGAATCCTGGTGTGGTGGGTTACACATTGGACAGCTTGCCACAAGGTCAGCCGTTCGAAACCACCAGCTGCTCCAAGAAAGAACGAGGAGG
>PVJH01012099.1:0-65873 GCA_004026705.1 Nesogale talazaci
CCCGACCTCAAAGGCCGCTCTGAGTTGGAAGCGACTTGATGGTGGAGTTTGGGTTTACACAGGAAGCAGCAAGGCGGCCGTTCCCCGAGTGGCCTTTAGGCGGAGCCCAATCTCCTCCTGGGGCACTGAAAGATTGCTCCTCGTCACGTGATCCACACGGAAGCGCTTCCTGGGCCACACTATCTTAGGAGCTGGCGTGAGAGGCTAGGCTAAAATTTAGCTCCTGCGTGAATGTAATCTTTTGGAGATGATCAAGCGGTCCCCGTGTAGGGCAGTGCCTTGGCCAGATCCTTTCTGGTTAGAGGGGTATTGAGTAAATTACTGCCTATGTCGTCTCCTCTCCCCTCTCTTTCTTCTGGGCTTTTAGAGCATTGAAGCAGGAGGCTGCGCAGAGCCCTTCCAATCTCTCTGTCTACAACAGCCCTCGTGTCAGGGTCAGTAAGGAGACCATTGCTTCTCACAGGCGTGTTCCAGCCCCTGGCACCTTCTCCCTGAATTCTTCCCTTATGCAGGGAAGGTGGACCACACCTTCTCTCCTCACCTGCCCTTCTTTTCTCTTGTCCTCAATGACAGCATGTAGTTTCTCAGAAGGGCAGGTGACTTAAACTTTCCAGACCTCAGTTTCCATATTTGCTAAAGTGACCACATTTTAAGTGGGGCACCATTGACCGAGGTGGGGTGGGTGGAAATTCTTGATGAAAAAATTGATCTAGGCCGAGCCCCGGTGGTGTAACTGGCTGAGTGTGGGACTGCGGCCCGCGGGCTTGGCAGTTCAAATCCAGCAGCGGCTTTCAGAAGCGGCACTGGGTTGCTCCCACGACTACCAGAAGCAGTGATGCCCCCCCAAAACAAAAACAAAAACAAATTGGTCTATATGGAGCAACAAAAATGTTCATAGAACACAAAAATACTATTGGAACATATTTATTTAATTTTAAAAGGCCGCGGGACGCGGGGCAAATTGTTAAAAAGTGGGACGTCTGGTCACCTTAAAACCTCACCTTATGAAATCATCTACGTGAAGATGATTCATCTAGTATGAACCACAAAAATAAAAGCGACGATGATGACAACAGCGAAGAGAAAGTGGTGAGAGGAGGCCCCCGGACACTTCTTAGAGGCTAGTTCAGTTTGAGATCGCCCTCACCAGGGGCTTTCCTGACGACCTGAGCAAGGCGTGCTCTGCACCTGGCGGTGAGGCGGCAGTGACTCCCTGGCAGTGAGTTTGGTATTCCTGAGCGCAAAAGGGCGGAGGATGTTGATGTGAAGGCCAGAGAGTCCCAAGATCTCTGCCGTAATGATTCACTTCTGCCACTGTAGCACACGAGTATCTATCCCTAGATAGTTCGTGCACAAATGAGCCTGACACAGTTTCAAGAAAGCTTCATCCAAACAGCCGGCAGGTTGGGTTGACCCCGGGGCCGCACAGTTAGCCAGCCTTTAGTTGATGGTGTCAGGAGAAACATGGGACTCTCTACTCCTACAAACTCCCAGAAATGTCAAGGGGCTGTTCCACTCTGTCCCACAGGGTCGCTGTGAATCAGCGTTGACTGGAGGGCAGTGAACTGGCTGTTGGGTCTAGAAGGGAGATTGTCCGATCGGCCTGCACGGAGTTTGGGAGTCAAACCTTTTGCCTTGTGGTTTTCGTGGGCCACCATTTCAAATTGTATGTCTCTCTGGGGGTCCTGAGAGAAGAAAGGGAGGTCTGTGCCCCCTGGGAGACAAATGCAGAGTCAGAGAAACAGTGGTTGTGAGGTTGGCCCCCTAAGACACAGAGACCTGCATTCACATCCCTCCTCTATGCCGCTTGATGTGGGTTTCTTAACCCCAGGGGACCTCCATTTCACTTTTAAGTGGTCATATTATGACAGAACTAGAAAGGGTACCTGGGAGTATTCCATGTGGTACTTTTGGTGGACTCCTCACTTTGTGTAGATTGTCCACACAAACGGAATGTTACTTTATGTGACAGTTGCTTTTTTATGGAACTCTCCATTCTTAAGAGGCGCGTGAAAGAGTAGCATTCTCTAACACTCAGGTCCCCTTTATCTTTTCTCCTAATAGACCACAGAAATACCTTCTCTGTCTGTGTACAAGTGTACCAATTAGAGTCCTTGATGTGAACGACTTACCATGCGGGCAGGGAGGGCTTTGTGCATCATAAACTGTGCGAGATGAACCCGGCTGTTAATTAGTCTAGTGGATTAAACATTAAGCCCAGTTCAGGCACGCTCAGCCTTCACAGTTTGCTGCTCGGAAACACAGCCAAGAACAAGCCATTATGAAAGAGAACAATGAATATCCTGAAGTTCTTGAGATGTACACAAAGGCTTATAGAAAGGGACTTGTAACTGATTGTTACAGTGCTAAGAATACATAGTGTGCCATGCCTGCACAGAGTAAGTATTCCACAGATATCAGCGGGGGGGGGGGGGTGTGGTTAGTTACAGATGGAATCTGCCACTCACAAGCCAGCGGGTGGGAAACTTGAAAACAAGAGCCATAAGGCTGGATTCTTATGGCAAAAGAATTGCTGTTGCACTTCATCGAGCAGATTCCAGATTCCAACTCTTGACCACCTCCATGCTCACAGGGTAAGACTGCTCTGTAGGGCTTCAAGGTGTGACCTTTCCAAAGCAGATTGTGAGGCCTGTCTTCCAAGGGGCCTCTGCCTAGATTTGAGCCACCAGCCTTGAGGCTAGTAGATGCTCAGGAGGAGGAGTTTTTAGACAAAGAGTTACCATGGAAGAAGCACACCAGCCTGTGTGATCACGAAGTATCGATGAGATCAGGTATAAGGCATCAAAGACCCAGAACAAACAATTATAATGTGAATGAGGTGGGGGGGAGGGGTGCAGTGGAGGCCCAAAGCCAATCTGTAAGCAATTGGAAGGGTGGTAGGGAGAAGATGGACCAGTCAGGGTGCAGTGCAGCACTAATGAAACATACAGCTTTCCTCTGGTTCTTTAATGCTTCCTAACCCCCACTATCATGATCCCAATTCTACCTTGCAAATATGGCTTGACCAGAGCATGGGCATGGGTGCAGATAAGAGCTGGAAATACAGGAAAGAGGAACTCCTCAGGACCCATAGCTATAGAGAATAGCTATACCAAGAGGGTAAGGGAAAGGTGGGGGGAGAAAGGGGCAACCGATCACAATGACCTACCTACAACCCCTTTCTAGAGGGATGGACAACACACAAGGGGGTGTGGGTAGACATCAGACAGTGCAAGACATGAAAAAATAGTAATTTGTAAATTATCGAGGGTTCATGAGGGAGCGAGTGGGAGAATGAGGAGTTGATACCAAGGGCTCAAGTAGAAAGAAAATGCTTTGAAAACAATGATGGTTGATGCCCCCCCCCCAAAAAAAGAAAGAAATTGATGATGGCAACATATATACAATGGATCTATGTATAGACTGTGATAAAAGTTGTATGAACCCCCAATGAAATGAAGAAAGAAAAGAAAAAGAGTTACCGAAGTTATTTGTTTTTAATTCATTTATCTTATTGGAAGAATGTGTTCATTTTCATTGGCATGGCATACTTAATGTTCACCTTACAAATTCATATTTGTTTCTTCCTAAGACAGCATGTCAAAAGAGAATGAAAGGTTGGGAGAGCATCAGAGGCCTGACTGGACGTGCCACTCACCTGAGCATCTGCATACTAGCAGAGGTCAGCTGTGTACCAAGAGAAAGCCATGACCTACAGAAGAAAAGCCTTCCCCCTCTCCTCCCCCCTGCCACCGGTCATGGTCACCTTTCCTTGCACTCACAGCGCTTGTTCCCCTTTGTCATTATGGCACATATGATTGTTTAGTGATTGCTCATCTTCTCCCCTAAACCATAAATTCCTCCAGGGCAAAGAGCACATGGCGTTTGCTCAAAATCAAATCCTCTGCATTTTCTGTCTCAGAGTAGATGATCCACAGTTACTCACTGAATTAACAGCTGACAGGACACTAAACATTAGAGCCAGTGCGGCACTCTGTAGTTTCAGTTGATATTGTACAACTGAGCAATAAATCTATTTGCGTTACCTGTTCAGTTGAGAACATTATTGACGTGGTCATTTAATAACTCATTGCATTTCACAAATACACCCACTAACCCATCTCTTTGATATTCTTAAACCCAATGACAAGAGCTGTTCATTTTCACCTAGCAGGTCACAGACTTTTTCCATTTTCATCGTATATTATCTTTTGGACTGTAGTCAGAAATTCATACTGTTACAGCTATAAAATATCACACTAATTGGAAATCATTAAATTTCTAGTCTCATCAAAAAGTGTCCAGCATCCCTTTACTATGAAATGCATAGCTATTGCTTGCTTTTGCAGATGGGCACTGTTCAGTCATTGATACTTTCCTCCTTCAGACACCAGAATCAATAAAATGCCCTCTCAAGAGTAGAGGTGTTCTGGTGGCAGAATGGGCTACTAACTGTAAGGTCAGCTGTTCGAAAGCACGAACTGCTCCTTGGGAGAAAGAGTTACGGGGCAGCACTACCATGTTCAAAGGGTCATCAACTTGACAGCAGTGAGTTTGGCTGGGGATAAATAGACTTTTCCGGGAACATGTCAAGCAAAATACCTGGATGAGGGTTCCTGGTGTATATTCTCGTTCATCCAGAATGAGTTTGGAACCATACCAAAAGGCCAGTGCATAAAACAGGAAGATGAGACACCAGAAGTATCCAGTGAAGAATCCCATCACGATGCCTTTCCTAATCCCCCATCGCTGGGCAAACACAAGATTTTTCTCATACCTGTGAAGAGAAAGGGTATCTAGTTCAGAAGCAGCAGCTCAAGCTGTCAAGTGTAAAGAGGTCATCGTACAGTGGTTTTGCTCATGGATCCGTCCCAAGCACAGAGTAGCTTTAGGGGAAAAAAAGGAGCCCTAACCTCAGCAGAATTGTTTAAAGTTGGCCTCATCCCAGCAGTGGGATCGATTGAAGGGACCAGACTTAACAAAGCCTCCGGGCTAACTGCTGCTTGGATGAGTCACAGCAGGCTAAGCTTTGTCCCAAGAGAAGAGTTTTCAGCACACACAATTTTTTTTTGGTTCTGCCTTTCATATTTTATGACTTGGACATAACATCGAAAATAATGAAGCACAATCACAGGTGAACACAGTGGTTCCTGCTCTGAAAACATTTCCTTGAGAAAAAGTCACTGCATTCCATCGGGGTACAAATCCTTGACAAGGAGAACTTATGCCACAGAGTGTAACCCGTCAACATCTCTATGGTGACTAACAACTTTTCTACTGAAATCTCACACATCAGCCAAGCTCATTTAGTTTGAAGATTTGGTATAGTGCTCATGCTTTTGCTCTTTTAGAGCGGGGCATACAAACAAACAAAATCTCATCTCTTTCAACCAGCAATTCTTCAACACATGCATGCCTTGACATGAGGGGTCTCCTATTAGGTGTGCACAAATTGTTTCTGTATGTCGTCTGGCATGTTTTCTATCAGAAAATGATGCAACTGCCTCCAAATAAAGCAGTTAGGTGGTTTGGATGATTTGTCCCCTGGGTTTGGAATTAGCATCAGGACCAATTCATGAATGTCCATACATCCATCTGCCCTGTGGCAAATATGCTATGTGGCAAGAGACCACAAAGCTTTGGGCCGCAACCCAAACTGTATGAACATCTAACTCAAGAACTAGCCTTTGCTCGTTACTGTTGACTCAGCCTCCGGAATCGTGGCCGCTATGTGCCCAAGCACAGGAGCTGTTGTCCAGCTCTGAGCCACCCCAGAGTCAACTGGAATGGAACCATGTGTGATTTGTAGGGTTTTCATTAGCTAATTTTTGGAAGTAGGTCATTTAGTCGGTCTCAGACTGGAACATGAAATCTGTCTTCCTCGTCTGTTTTAGACTAGAAGCACTGCTGGACATTTCATTTGACTGACCTTTCAACCTCCTTTTCTTCACCCCCAAACGCAGCCACTGTTCGCACGGATGAAATCACTTCATCAGCCACACACCCCGCTTTGGCATAGGCATTCAACTCATAGTCAGTGAACTTAGACACACTCTAATGTCAAAAAGAAAGACAAAAAAAAAAAAAGGTGACAACCAGGAAATTCATCACATGGTTTTGTTATTCTGTGACTCATTTGATGGAATAAACTAATTGTGCAAGATAAGCTTGTGATCACCCTCTACAGGAGGAAAACAATGTGGTCTAAGTTTGGTCCATAGTGAACCTCACCCGCATGTGGTTCATTATTGAGAAATCAAAATGCTTCCATTAAAAGTCTATCCTAACACTCTCACACAGCCTCCCAGATGCTTTCCCTCATGAAGAAATCACTGAAGATAGAGGTGCTGGAGGACAGTGTGGCGAAGCAAACAGCGAGTGCCCAGCTACCAGAAAGAATAGCATCTGGGGTCCTACAGGCTTGCCTTGGAAGAAGCACCATTTACGTGTGGCCTCCACTAAGTCATCATTGAAGAAGCACACCAGCTTATTGTTTCTAATGCAAGGATTACAAGGAATACAATTCACACTAGAGTAGGAAGCTGTGCTAGAGCTTAATTTCTGACTACCCAACTTGCAGAAGACTAAGGATAATAGTGATAGCCCAAACTCCATGTGCAAAGTCCAAACTTGGATTAACTCTCCTCTGACCACTGCCCAGGGAGCCTTCTATCAAAAACAGTGCATTGGAAAGTGAATTAATGGAGTAGACATAGTTAGGGTAAAAGTTCACACTGTATCATTTGTTCTCCCTGTTGACCTATTTTAAATTTGTTCCAATTTTATTATTATTATCTTATCTTTGCAAGGGTGGTTTATCTTCTCTTTTATGCTGTTATTGTTGCTGGTTTGTTTTGTTTTGTTTTGTTTTGTTATTTGTATGTCTTTCTTTATATGGAATCCAGCATAGGTTACTGTCCATAGAGACAGCGACTAGATTAATTATTTCTTGGGTTATTGGGGGAGGTTGGGGGGCAAAAGAGAAATGGGGAACTAATAAAGAAGAGTACAAGAAAGAAGAAAATATTCTAAAATTGATTGTGATTGAACCACTCATTTTAATATGTTTGAACCATTTAATTGTATCTAGGTGAATTACATGCCAATAAAATTTTTATGAGATTTTTAAAGCCCTCCCACACAGCAAGTTTCACACAGGGCATTCATAAGAGTAAAGTGTTTCAGTCATTATATTGAGGCCACTTTCAAGTCAAGCCAGGTCATGCTTCATTGATATTAGCCAAAAGCCATTGCACACATTTTAGAGAAACACCAGAGGCTAGTACAGACTTCATGCTTGCCATGTCAGAATGTAGCATATAAGCTGTGTGTGTGTGGTGTGTATGTGTGTGTGTGTGTGTGTGTGTTGGAGTGTGGGATGGAGAGGTTCTGAACAGGAAAACCATGGTGCTGCAGAAGGAATTCTAAAGAGAAAGTTTCAGAACAGTATTACTCCATTTCACTGAACTATCACTCAACTAACGATAGGCCTGATACTTAGAAAAAGCAAAAGACTCAAAATCCATGCTTAATAAATTATTTGTTCTAAAATTGGACTTGTGTGAGTCCTATTTGGAAATAAGATGAAGAAACAAGAAATGGGAAGAGCAATGATGGTTGGTGACCCACTAACTCAAAAACCGAAACATACCTATGCAGAGTACCTAACCTTAAGGAACTTTAGAGTTTTTAAAACTTTTTTAGTGGCAGGATCTTATCAAACAAAACTTTACACAGAATTGCAATTTACAATATAAGTAAAAATAGATTTACATGGCATTGACCTCACAAGTCCACATGTGATGAAATTTGTGAATTGAAAAACCAACAGTAAGAAATGTGAGGCTATTTTCATCGATACTTCAATTTGGAATTCAGGTATTAAAGATGATATTATAGTGGTAGGGTTTTTGGGTTTATTTAAGTCACATCCCTCACCTAATTTATTTCTGAAATGTGTTGGCTGTACAGTAATAAAAAGATCATGTAGTTGCAGGTTTAAAGCAATGGCAAATCAAAGAATCTCAGGGACTTCAATTAAAGGTGTGTTGATGCTTAGAAAACCTGTATTTGGATTTCCTAAACAGGATTCCCCAGAATTGGGTACTTAACTAACAGCTGCTCACATTTGTCACCGCCAATAGAAAAGTCAGATAAAAGCATATCAGTGCATGATCATTTGCTATATATCATGACTTGCCTCCCCTCCTCCTCTTCTTGCCCTGCCCTTAAATTGAGCATAGAGAAAGTTGCTTGTATAATTTTGCACAAACAAACATGCACAGACCTGAATTCTAGGTGAGCTCCATGCATAGCTACAGCATTCCACATCAGTGACTCGCTTAAAAGAAGTGGAAACATAGGCCCTGACAGGACAGAGACAAGTTAGTTCTCTGTCTGCTTAAAACCCAGTCACCCCGCAGGGAAAGTGCATGCACGTGTGGTCTCTGGCATGTTAAAAGGGGCATAAGACCCTCGTGAGGGTGGCTGCCCACTTAGCACAGGTTTGCCAAGAGAGATGAGGTGTGCAGAGGAAGAAGCCTGGATCAAATGTTTGCCGCTCCCTGAAGCCTCTTCATGGAAGTTTCCTGGAGCACAGCTATAGTAGAAAAGGTTCTCACAGAGCTTGCACCATGTGGTGGATTTGAAGCCCTCAGGGGCACCAACAGGTACGGGGTACTTCAGGTTCAAGGACTATGAACCTGAAGGTTGATCCTTCGAACCTCCGCAGAGGTGCCTCAAAAGAGAAAGGCTGGCAATCAGCTCCTGAACAGCCCCAGCCATGAACACCCCACAGAATCCAGTTCCACTCTGAGACACACGCGGTGCCATGAATGGGAACTGACTTGACCACAACTGACAATTTGTCGACAGCAGTATCTACGAAGCACTTTGCCCTGTGTGAGACCCTATGCTAAGTCCTTGATGTGGACTGTGCCCAGAAGGACTTTGGATTGCTTTAGGAATCTACACATCTATTTTGTTTTTGTTTTTCACTAAAACAAATGAAACACGTGTCGTCGACTCGATGCCAACCCACAGTGGCCCCACAGAACTGGGTAGAACTGTCCCTGTTGGTTTCCAAGACTGTAATTCTTCACTGGAGCAGAAAGCCTCATCAGTCTTCTTTGGTGCAGCTGGCCAGTCTCAAACAGCTAACCTTGGGGTTAGCAGTCCAATGTAAATCCCACCATGCTACCAGGGCTCCTACAATGACTTTAGAAAGTGTTACTCCTAGTTCTTAAATGAGAATGTTTGTTTTGGACAAGTGACATATCTTCTTGAAGACCTCACAACTTGTGATTTTATAGACAGGTGGTGACCTGGGTAACTGGAGGAAGTGCTTTGCTATTGATGCTATAACCATACTTTTCTGTATGGCGCGGGAAATGTTAATGTCATGGCGTAACTGGTCTGTCAGAGGATATTTTGCTAGAAAATCTAGCTATCAAGATTATTGCCTGATGCTCAATGATTTCTGCATATGAGCAGCTTTTTCCTTAAATTCTATTCCCATTTCTAGCAATTTCCTACTGGACTTGATCCCATGGCCCGCCTTCTAAGGGAGCTTCTCTAAAAGTAAGATATAATAAGTTTTTCAATCCCGTGGAGTTTTGTGTTTGTGGTTTTTAAAAAAAAAAAAACTAGGATAAGTTAAACATGTGATTCCTACTCTTTCTTTGGGCCTGGATACCTTGGAGAGCCAAAACAGTGATGGGGATGTGGCTTCAATTCGGTTGAGTAACCTTCTCTCTGAACCTAAACAGATGGAATGGAACCCATTAGTGTAATGGCAGGGGTATATTTTATGTTCTTGTTACTTGTCTGTATGTGTCTGTGTGTTGTTGCTGTGCCCTTTTGAGGAGGAATCTTTGCACCTGGGACACCACGGGAAGCAATAGGCACACAGTAGCTATAATTAATTGAATGGTGTGGCCCAAACATATATTTTCAAGTCATAATACTTGGTACCTGTGGACCCACCCTTTTTGGAAATAGGGTGTTTTATGATGCTACTGGTTAGTTTTTACATCAGGGAATATTAGACTGGTGTCCTTATAAGGGAGAACAGATGCTGAGTGATGTGCAGAGGAAGGACAGCAATGTACACATGTAACTACAACCCAAGAAAGACAAGAAAGGGTCTTCTTACAGACAGTCCATAGAGAGAAGGTGCTGCCAACACATTGCATGCCTAAGCCTCCAGAACTGAAAGGAGACATTTCTGTTCTTTTAAGCCACCCTGCTTGTGCTATTTTGTGAAAAGTTGCCCTAGGAAATGAATAAGTTCTGTGCAGATTTAAAGTCAGGCTCAGATGACCTTGAATCCTACTTGGTCATTCGATAGTCCTGGAGTGCCTTCTAAGTTCCACATTCCTTCAATTTTCTGGCCTCAACTTCTTCTGGTAAAATGGGCTGAATATCTCCTCGATGAGATGGTTGTAAGGATTCAAGATAATGCTTATGATGCTCCTATTAGAGTTTGGCAGAATAGTAGGTGTAGTTGTTGTAATAAGTGTAGTTTTGATTATTAATGAAGTAGATAATAGTCACATTATTAAAACATGATGAATTCCTAAACTATGAAATCCTCTTTGATACTGGGGGGTTATAAAACAAAATAAATCCAAGTACAGATAATGAGCTTGACTAAAAATGTTCAGCAGAAGGGACTCAAACTTCTCTTTTCCAATTTATGGCTGCCTATCTATGCAAGGACTACAGCTTTTGATATGGATTGCAACTCATTGTAGAGAAAACCAAAATCAACTTGTCCAAGGGACAATATCATGATAAATGGAGAAAAGAAGGAATTATCAAGGATTTCATATGCTTGGATCCAGAGTGTTTATGGAAGCAGCAACCAAGAAATCAAACACACATTGCTCTGGCAAAATCTGCAGCACAAGGCCTCTTTGAAGTGTTGAGGAAGAGCTAGAATGCCACTCTTGGATTAAAATATCCCAGACCCAAGTCATAGTTTATTCCATTGCCTCGTGTGCTTGTGAAAGTGGAACGATGAATAAGGAAGACTAAAGACCCTTGGATATATTTGAATTCTGGTGTTGGCTAGGAATATTGAAAGTACTGGTTCTTGGAACAAGTACAGCTAGACAACTCCTCAGAATGGAAGACGATGAGACTTGGTCTCACATACTTTGGATATGTTATCCAGAGAGACAAGACCCCGGGGAAGGGCAACATGTTTGGTAAAGTAGAAAGTTATCCAAGAAAAGGAAGACTGTTGAGAAGATGGATTGACACAGGGGCTACAACAAAGGGCTCGAATATTAAAATGATTGTGAGAAAGGCACAGGACCGGGCAGTGTTTCCTTTGGTGGAGGTTCAGGTCTTTAGGAACCAGAAGGACTTGATGGCACCAACAACAACCTCAGTGCAAACACCTTTGAGGGAGAGATGCAAGAAGACATTCTTACCAGGCCAATGGCAGCTGCTCCAAACCCAATGAGCGGGCTGATTGAAATGATAACCAAGGTCAATTTCCAACCCTTGGAAAACCCCAAGAGTAATCCACAGATGCATGTGATCATGTACTGAAGGAAACGGGCAATTTGGTCAGCAATGGCATCGTTGATTTTATTAATATCACTAGAAATAAGAATGACATTGATGGTCAAAACTGAATTTGGTCAATTCAGAGGTCCTTCTGAGAAATCTCCACTATGTTCTTCTACACACTCTGACTTCTGTACTCCATTGTTCTCAGGTAACACAAGTGCCACTCATCTGTGAAAAAGGGGGCTGCACCTTGAGAGATGATCAAGGCACCTCCCTTATGGCCAAATAAGTCTTTCCCTAACCATGACTTACCAACTTTCTCCATCTCAACCTTGGTAAGACTTTGGGGTACCATCTTATTCTTCATTTTTTGGCTAATATTTTTGTCCTGTCCTGAACAGCCTCTTTCCCCCTTCATACCTACTAAATTCTTCCAGAGTCAAAGTTCTGCTCATATAACATTTAGTTCATAAAAAAATTTTATCCCTCAGAAAGGATAAATGCCTTCTCCCTGTTTTTCCATAGAAATGTAATTGCTGTGTTGCATGTACTACATTCTGCTCAGTGGCATTATAGAGTAGTAGTTAAAAGCAGAGACTTTGAAGCAACACTCAGAATTTGAATATCACATCTTTTTTTTTTTAAGGAAGGCAGACTACCACATGCAGCGCCTCATTTGGATGTGTCTTGGAAGCTTGACTACCCTACGTTCTCCCACAAATGAACCTTGAGACCCATTTGGAGGCTCTAGCAGAGGAGTGCAGCTACTCTTAAACCCTTGGCTGAAGGACGGTCCTCCTTCTATTGGGGAAGGTTGTCCTCTTTAACCGAGCACCCAGCTTCGGGAGGGATGCATTTGGAGCAGTGAAGGAGGGAGGGGACACACACCCCAGCCAGCCAGGTCAGCTGAACCAACCCTGGTAATCAAAGGGGTGACAGATGTCACAGCCAGATCGCCCTCCTATCCTGAATATTACATCTTTATGAGAAAGTTACTTCAGTAAGATTGCATCACATAAGGATAATATTTGATAAGGAATAATTCATGCTATTTGTAAAAATCCATTTTAAGGGACAAAACATACTAAAAACACGTGGAAATGTATTTAACATTGCTATTTCCTTTTTTAAAAAAGACTTTAATCATGGAAAAGTCACACATACATTGAAACATTGTCCTACCAATACTTACTCAGAGATTCTTGTATTGAGCTCTCCCACAGAAGTGCAGTCAAACCATCCAATTTCCATCCTCATTACTTTCCTAAAGTAAATTTTTCTCATTTTCTGTATCTGGTGAGCTGCAGCAATAACCCAAAAGCATATCTGGAAATGGAGTAAGACATTTCTAGCATTGTGATGTTAAAAATATGTATTCATTACTTCCTTCTTCACTTTTAATAAAAAAATTATTTCACAGAAAGAGGTGGGGGAAATAGAGAATTCACAAAGCACCCCTTCTTAAAAGGCAAAGAGCTCCCTCTGACCTCACTCTCCTATCGACTGTGGGCATGATTGAATTTGGATCTGTCTCTCACTCTCAAGAAACCCCATGATGTGTTGGCTTAAGCTTCCCTTAGCTCATGTGCAATGTACCATATATACTCGTGTATACGCCGAGTTTTTTCCAGCACATTTTTTAATACAGTGTGTGTGGCAAAATTAGGTGTCTCAGCTGATAGTTGGGTTGACTTATATTCGAGTACATATGGTATGCCTCTGAGACCCAGTTACTGAGTGACTTTCTTCCTTAAAGGTCTCCCTACAAGTATTGAGGGACAGTTTTCAGGGTGTTGGTCAATTCTCTTCAGGGAAAGGAAGGCATACATTATGACATAAACAGAGAATCCACTGGCAGATGGCCCCCAGATAAAGCTAAACAAGGCAGTCATTGCAACTTCCCCCAAGAGGAGGGGAAAATTGGTTTCTCCTTCCAAGAAACACAAACGTCCTAGAATTGTTGAATGGATGACAGGGGGTTTGCTATCTTCACTTTTTAAAATCATTTTATTGGGGGCTCAACAACTCTTATCATAGCCCATACATCCATCCATTGTATGTCAAGCACATTTGCTGCCATCATTATTCTCAAAACATTTGCCTTCTACTTAAGCCCTTGGTATCAGCTCCTCATTTCCCCTCCACCTTGCTGCTCCCCCATCCCTCTGGAACCCTTGAAATTCATAAATTATTATTTTGTCATCTTACACTCACCAATGTCGTCCTTCACCCACTTCTCCGTTGTCCATACCCCAGGGAGAAGGTTATATATAGATGCTTATAATTGGTTCCCCTTTCTACCCCACATTCCCTCCACTATCCCAGTATCGCTACTCTCACCACTGATCCTAAAGGGATCATCTGTCCTGGATTCCCTATGTTTCTGGTTCCTATCTGTACCAGTGTACACCTTCGGGTTTAGCCAGATTTGTAAAGCCGAATGGGATCATGATAGGAGGGGGGGAGGGAGGAAGCATTGAAGGACTAGAGGAAAGTCGTATGTTTCATCATTGCTACACTGAACCCTGACTGGTTCATCTCCTCCCCGCCATCCTTCTGTAAGGGGATGTCCTGTTACCTACACATGGGCTTTGGGTCCCAAACTTGTTACTCCCCCTCATTTGCAAGGACTTAATGTTTAGTTCTTTAATTCCTGATACCTGATCCCTTTGACACCACATGGTCACACAGGCTGATGTGCTTCTTCCATGTGGGCTGTGTTGCTTCTCATCTAGATGAGCGCTTCTTTACCTTCAGGCCTTTAAGACCCCAGAAGGTATACCTTTTGATAGCCATGCACCGAGAGCTTTCTTCACCACGTTTTCTTATGCACACATTTGTCTTCAGAAATCATATCAGGAAGGTGGGCGCCCAATATGAGTTTTTGTTCTTTCATGCCTGATTCCAGATCCCTTCAATACCTCGTGGTCACATAGGCTGGTGTGTTTCTTACATGGGGGCTTTGTGGCTTCTGAGCTAGATGGCTGCTTGTTTACTTTCAAGTCTTTAAGACCCTAAATATTATATCTTTTGATAGCTGGGCACCATCAGCTTTCTTCACCCACATTTGCTTATGCACCCATTTGCCTTCCGTGATTGTGTCATGAAGGTGAGCATCATGGAATGCCAACTTAATAGAACAAAGTGTTCTTGCATTGAGGAAGTATTTGAGTGGAGGCCTAATGTCCACCTGCTGCCTTAATACTAAACTTATAAATATATGCAGGTAGATCTATTTCTCCATCATCATATATAAATACATTTACCTATGTATATGACTGTGCGTAGACCTCTACAAATGCCCTTTGCCTTTTAGTTCTTTCCTCTATTTCCTTTTACTTTCTTCTTGTCCCACTGTCATGCTCAGCTTTCATTTGGGTTTCAGTAATTTCTCTCAATTACATTACCCTTGATCAAGCCCTACGAGACCTCTCACACCCTCTTTACCACTGTTTTTACATCACTTGTTGTTTCCTTATCTCTAGGTTGGCCAACACCACCTCTGTTCCCCCACCTCCCCCTCTTCCATGTCTCCCCAGAACCATGGGTCCCCTTGTTTTCTCTTACCAGCTATTCATCCAGCCTATTTATCTATGCTGTCTTCGTTTTTATAGAAGGGAAAGGATGAAATAGTCTTCATCATTTAAAAGAGGTTTAAGTGATTCCCAAGTACTTTCCATGACTACAATCTAGAATATGCTCTAGATTCAGATGGACAGCACTTGGGTTGAAATACTAAGACATTTAACAGTGAAAAAGAAAAAAATATTTTGCTCTCCTGGACCTCAATATCCCCAACTTTCTCCAGAAAACCACTCATCTTACACATACACACACACATCCTTTAGTTCATTACTAAAGTTTAAAGAGAATACATAAAACAGGAAAGACCAAAAGAGGACACATATTTAAAATGAAAAGATGATTCTCTATTTTTCCGGACAATTTCTTGTCTCTTTGTAACTGCCTAAAGAGAAAGAAGCATTCTCCTCACACACAAAAACAAGCAACCACAATTTAAAACTAAGCAAACAAACAATGACGACAACAAAACAACAACAACAATAAAACACCCAGCTGCTACTGAATGGATTCTGACTCACGAGAATCTGAGAATCTGACTGCGGGCTGTCCCAGAGTCCATCTGTGTTCTCTGTGGTTTTCAATGACTGATTTTCCAGAATAAAATGACCAGCCCTCTCTTCTGAAGAAACTCTGAATGGGCTTAAATCTTCAACCTTACAGCTCACAGCCAAGCCCATTAACCTTCTATTGCAGGGAAATAAACCTATAATTCTAAGGGTTTTTCAGAAACTTCATGTCATGGGAATATGAGGTTTGTTTGTTTGGGTTTTTTTTTCAGCACAGATATTGACTTGCAAATAAAGTGGAGAAGCTACTGACTTGAATGTATCCTGTGAGTAACACTGCAACACCGATTCCAGCATAATAAATGGCAAATGTGATCATCTCATCTTCAATGTTCAGCAACCTTCAAAAGAGGGAAAATATGTGAAGACTTACAAGGAGGGTTGAGCTACCAAGGATGACATTTGTGGGCACTGACAAGATTTAAAATAAATTTACATTTTAAAATAACTGTTAAATATGGATAAGGCCTTTATCTATATAGAATTATAATGAATCAGACCAAATCCGTAAAGAGACTTCACAGTATCAATCATGGCACAAATCACCACCACCACCCCCAACATACATTTTTAAATAAAGGCAGTACTGTTATGAATATGAAAAATAACTAGTCAGCAATCACTGGACACCAGGGGACCCTAGATGCAGCCACATTGTCCACATGGGCACCTTTGCTCATGCTTAATCTGTAGTGATGGAGCAGTCGTAGCTTGAGAGAGGTTTAAAAGAGCCACACGAGCCATTGGTAATAAGTTGTGTACCTCCTTCAGAAATCTAAGCCAGTTTTTTAACTCCTCCATCTCTGACAAATGTGTGTCACCATCCTCCTGGGCACTGAAAAATACTTTATTGGCCTTGCCTTTCTGCTGGATACAGACCATGAAACTTCACACTCCAGGGTTTTTTCTAAGGTTGAAGCCAAGACAAGAGTAGAAAATAGCAAGAACAACAACAAAAATCTCTGGCGTTTTCTCAACATTACTGCTGTGCTGTGGGCCAGAGTTGAGGCTTGTCATGGGCAGGGAGAGGAGGAGCAAAATATTCTGAAGTCGATTATCAGTGAGGAATTTGACAAGTAGCAAAAACAACAATTCTGACCTTCAGAGACATGAAGAAGGAACAAAGAGCCAATTTCTTTTAAAAAGAAAGCAGCATCTTTAGACACTCTTATCTCATGTCTTTTCTATTCACTCTCTATTGAAGATATTTATATGGAGTATATTTATGTGCTGTCATGCCAACTAAATTACAGGGCAGGGCTATGTTTCAGTTTCTTGGCCACATTTTCCCTTGTCTATCGCAATACCTTAGAGTCACAACTCACTGAAGCTGTAAATGTTTATCAGAGTAGAAAGCGTAGTCATAGACATAATAAGTACTCCATGAATGTGCCTTGATTTTGCTTTGAGTTTCAAAACACTCATTAAGATTGAAACATTCTCTTTGAGAATGGGACCAAGCCAAGGATGTCGTTGAATGCAACTCTTAATGAGGAGGAAGTCCTAGCTACAGCAGTAAGTCAGTAAGCATTCAAAGGCCATGATGGTGGGAGGGAGGGGAAAAAGAGGAGCTGATAGCAGAGGCTCAAATAGAAAGTAAAAGTTTAAAAAATAATGATGGCAACGTATGTGCAAATATACTTGATACAATTGATGTATGGATTGTTATCAGAGCTATAAGAGCCCCCAATAAAATGATCTTTTGAAGATGAAGAAGAATCAAATTTAAAAATAATGGAACTTTTTCCAGAAACCTTTTGTACTATAACACAATAATTTCTTTATAAAGTGGTTATTTTTTCATTTGAAAAAAAACAAATAAGTAAGAAAGAAATAAAATGATCTCTATTCACAGATAACACAATTCTATACATAGAAAATTCTAAAGATCCCATAAGATGCTGGAGTTAATATAAGATCTCATCAAAGTTGCTGAGTATAAGATCAATATACACAAATCAGTTGGATTCCTCGAACAAAGAGAACTCTGAAAAAATAAGTAAACAAAAATTAAAATAAATCTGGAAAAACAAAGAGAACTCTATAAAGGAAATCAGGAAGATAACACCATTCACAATAGTTTCCAAAGAATAAAATGCCTAGAAATAACTCTAACTAGGAATAGGAAATTTTAAAAAATTGTTATTTATTCATATAGTAATCATTTTATTGGGGGCTCATATAGCTCTTATCACAATCCATACATTCATCCATTGTGTCAAGCACACGTGTCAGAATTTTTTTTATTCTATAGGAATAGAAAAGACACACCCACAGGAAACTACAAAAACACCCCTGGAAGAGACCAAAACAGATCTACATAATGGAAACGTGTGTAGTGCTTGTGGGTAGGAAGACACTGTCAAGTGCTGCCAAGTCAGTTCTGACCCGTCACCCCCCAATAAGGACACACTCATTCCTGCTCCACTGTCACAGCACTCTTTTGATGGAGCCCAGTGACGAAGGCATTGCATCCATCCACCCAAGGGGAGGCCTTCCTCTTTTTCTCTGCCCCTCTGCTTTACCAAACATGATGTCCTTCTCCAGGAACCAGCCTCTTCTGGCAGTTCATCTAACGTAAGATGGAAGATGAAGTCTTAAACTTACGCCCCAAAGACTTCACCATAAGTGTAAGAGAAGACCCTATGGGGGTGGGGTGGTGGGATGGTATGATAGTGACTTATGTGACAAGGGGTTAATCTCTGAATTTACAGAAAACTTCAATACCTCAATAACCAAAAGGCAAACAGTCCAATCTTTAAAATGAGCAAAGGACATGAATGGGCACTTCACCATACAAGACATGCAGGCAGCTACACATGAAGAGATGCTCCCTGTCCTTAGCCTTTACCCAAAACCAAACTCACTGACATCTAGTCAATTCTGGCACACAGCTGGCCTATAAAGATGAAAAGAAAAGCTTTAAGGAAATACCACAAATAACGGAAATATTGGCATAGTTAAAAAAACACAGAGCAACCACTGCTGGCAAGGCAGAAAGGAGGTTGTAACTCTTATACATTACTAGTAAGAGTGAAACATGGTACAGTCACTGTGGGAAAGTTATGGTGCTTTCTTAAAAACCTATAGAAAACAAGCAAACTGCCATGTGAGCCAACAGTCTCAGTCCTGATAGATGGCCCAGAAAAAAACAAAAGCTGGGACATGAATCAACAACACGCCTCTACAGTCATTGCAACATTGCTCACAATAGCAAGCGCATGGAAACTCCCTAAGTGTTCATCAGCAGATTGTGGTACCTAGATACAATGGAAAACTGGGCCGTGGCAAAGAATAACATTGAATCTGTAAAGCATCTCCAAAAAATCGACAAATCTGGAGGGTTTATGCTGAGTCAATCATGGAAGGACAGAATAAAACGAGAACAACATTACAAACAGTTAAGAGGAGGCTAACCACAGAAAGAAACGCCTTTTTGTGGTTACAAGTGACGAAAGGGGGAGGGATAATCACTTACTTGACAACAGACATGCTAAGTTTGATGATCGGAAAAGCACCACACAAGAAGGGAACAGTCACCACAATATGGCCAGGAAAAAGGGAGACATCAAGAGATGCTTCGAAAACAAGGACTACTGTGGTAAATACTAACAGAGTGCTGGTGGCACAGTGGTTATACATTGAACTGATAGCTTCAAGGTCTGAAGTTCGAAACCACCTTGAGAAAAAGATGTGACTCTTCTCTTCTACTCCCATAAAGCTCACGGGGACAGTTCTACTTTGTCTTGTGGGGTCCCTGGGAGGCGGCACTCAACGGCAATGAGTTGGTTTGGGTTGTATGGCAAATACTATGAAATATGCAATCCTGCCACAATAATAGCAAACCCTAATTCGTGAGTGGGCATCAATGCGAAACAGGGGTCAGAATGTGTACAGGACAATACCTGGGAGTATATACAAAACCCCACACCAAACTCAGTGCCATGGCGTCGATGCTGATTCACAGCGACCCCACTGTCGGTTTCTGTGACTGTAGCTCATGACGGGAGTAGAAATCCCAGTCTTTTTCCCTGCTGGGGGTTTCAAACCGCCGGCAAATGCATACATATTTGTAGTGCTGTGTGTGCTTTTCATCTGTGTAAGAGAGCATATGTGGGCACCACTATTGCAGCTTCTCAGACATGACCAACCAACTCCAAGGATTGATTCACCAATCCTAGAGGCTAATCATTTCAGGAGACAATTGGCCCACTACAGAGACAATGCTTTAAATTTAAGGTGGATGAATAATGTCTTAAAAGCTTGGGGGTTGAGCCCTGGTGGTGTAGTGGTTGTGTGAGGGGGTCACTGGGCCAGTTAAATTTAAGTCAGATAATTCAGCTAAGGCAGTGATAATAACTATTTCTGGAGATTTCAAAAGGGCAAGCTTGATAGTTTTTCCAAATCTACTCAGAATAATCACACAGGTGAAGAAATTTTAAGAAAGCTGAAAACTACCTTAGGGAGAAAATGACAGAATACCTGCACTGAGGAATTTTTTTCTGTCACAACAATGTACCTCCTCATTCTTCTAGGGTAGCATGTTTGTACGCTGAGAATGTCTTGGGGAACCTGACCCCATCCACCTTACAGTCCTGATATGTCCCTCCTTTTTGTCCCTCAAACTCAAAAAATAAAAAGAAAGAATACAATTGGAATGCCCAAGGATGCCAAACTGCTGTTTTGATGAGGTATAAACTGAAGATTCCTTCAGGGAAAGCTTAGAGAGACAGAATATTGCCCTCAGAAATGTATAGACTTAGATGAAGAATGTCAAGAAACAATAGCTTTATCTTTTTGTCTTGTAAATGTTTCTATTATTTTATAAGGAAAATTTATTTTTGTATATCTCTATCTCTCTTTAAAGAAAATTTGTCATTCACCCAAATAACATATAAAGGTTCGTCCAAATAACATATTTTTGAAATAGCAGGAATGGAAACTGTACACATAGACCTTACCAGAGAGAATACACAGGAATCAAATTGACCACATCTGTGGAAAGAGACAATGCAGAAAATCAATATCAGCAGACAAAATAAAGCAGCAGCTGATTGTGAAACAGATCATCAATTGCTCATATATAAGTTGAGACTGAAGTTGAAGAAAAATTTTAAAGTTCACAAGAGTCAAATTATGACCTGGAGAATATCCCACCTAAATTGTGAGAACACCTTAAGAATAGATCTACAGCACTGAACGCTAATGAGAGATGATGTGACAAACTTAGATAACGTTCAGAATACCATACATGTAGAAAACAAAAGATCATTAAAAATACAGTGGGGGTGGGGAATCAAAATAGTTGCCAGAAAAGACTCTTGAGTCCAATAACAAAGAAAATGTTCAAAAATTGATTGTAAATACACTTCTTAATATGATTGAATAATTAGATTGTATGATTTGTGAGTTATATGCCCACAAAATGATTTTGAAAATGGAAAAGACTCTGAAACTTGCTTGTGAACAATGAGTAGCTAAAGCAAATAGAAGAATTGAAGGGAAAGAGCTGAATAGGGCATTTCAAGGGGTTTGAGAAGACAAAGTAAAACACAACAATTTTCGAGAAGTAGAAAATTTAAAAAGGAAGAACAGACAGCAGATCTCAAGCTGAAAGAGCTAAAAAAAATTAAAAAATGAAGACTTGCGTTGACACACTGAAGCATTCTGTGGGCAAAATACCGAATGATGGGGGATGCATTGTAAGAAGATGAAAAGAATACACAGAGTGACTTTACCAAAAAGAACTGGTTGACACTCAACCATTTCAAGAGGTGGCATCTGGTGAAGAACCAGCAGTACTGAAGGAAAGACATTAAAGCTGCACTGAAGACAACATTAGCCAAAAACAAGGCTCCAGAAATTGATGGAATGAATGCTAATTGAAATGTCAGTCGATGAAGTGCTGGGAGAACCCACTCATCATCTAACTGGGCAACTAAGAGAAAGAGGTTATATGTGTACCATTCCAAAGAAAGGTAACCCAAGAGAATGTGGAAATTATCAAACAATATCATTAATTCACATGAAAGTAAAAATTTTAAAAATACAATTCAGAAACTGCTGTCCCTATATCTATAGGGAGCTGCCAGAAGAGGACATGTCATAAGGTTTATCATCACTGATGTCAGATGGATCTTAGCTCGGAGCTGAGAATACCATAAAGGTGTTTACTTGTGTTTTATTGACTTTTCAAAGACATTTGAAGCTGGATCATTACAAACTATGGATATCATTGAGAAGAATGGGAATTCCAGAGCACTTAATTGTGCTCATGGAGAACCTGCACATGGGTAGTCATCCAAGTAGAACAAGGGAATAGTGTAATAGTCTCTGTTAATAGGAAGTCTCCAAAAAAGGACAAAGGAATGTTGCCTGGTTTACAATCAGGAAAGTGTGGAACAACATTGTATGCCTTCCTTACTTACTCAATATATATGCAGAGCAAATGATCTGAGAAGCTGGACTATATGGGGAAGAATGCAACATCAGGGTTATTAATAAAGTTTGATATTCAGATGGTACATTTTCTTGCTGCAGGTGAGGAGGATTTGAAACATTTGCTGACGAAGATAAAAGACTCGGTCTTCAGTTTGGATGGCAACTCAATGTAAAGAAAACCAAAATCCTCCCAATGAGACCAATAAGCAGCAACATGGTAATGAGAGAAAAGATGGAAGTTGTCGAGGACTTCATTTTTTGTTGACCCACAGTCAGTTTTCATGGAAACAGCAGTCAAGAACTCAAATGACATATTACATTAGGCCAGTGGTTCTCAACCTTTCTAATGCCTCCACCCATTTAATACAGTTCCTCATGTTGTGGTGACTCCCCAACCATAAAATTATTTTCATTGCTACTTCATCACTGTGACTTGCAACCCCCAAAAGGGTGGCGACCCACAGGTTGAGAACCACTGCATCAGGCAAATCTGTTTCACAAGACCTCTTTAAAGTGTTGAAGAGCAAGGAGGTCACTTTGAGGACTAAGGTATGCCTCACCTTAGCCCTGGTATTTTTATTGCCTCATAGGCATGTGAAAGTTCAACAATGAATAAGAAAGAGCCAAGGAGAATTGGTGTGTTTGAGTAATAGCACTGGTTAAGAATATTGAAAATACTACTTACTGACTGCCAGAAAAACAAATCTCTGTCTTGAAAGAAACACAGATCCTTAGGAGCCAGGATGGCAAGATTTCATATCACATGCTTTGGACACGTTGTTGGGAGAAACCAATCTCTGACAAAGGACATCATGTTTGGTAGAGAGTCGGAGAAAAGAGGAAGACTTTCAAAGACATGATAAAATGAGTGCAACAAAGGACTTGGGCAAAACAATTAGGAAAAAGGTGCAGTAGACAGTGTTTGGCTCAGTTGTACCAACAGAACTAAGTGAGTGCCAACAGAACCAACTCAGAATATTAACCATAACAACAACAGAATAATCCAGGGCAAGATACTTGAAGAATCTTCCTGAAGATTTCTATCTTTATTATATCTGTAAAGAACCCTTTTCTCTATAATCATTGACAGGTTGACAGAGAGCAGGACCTAGTTGTTGTTTTTTTTTGTTGTTGTTGTTAGGGTTGTTTGTTTAAAGGGACCATTATTTGGCCTACCAAAGTTATCATTGAAAAGACAAATAACAAGCATTGGTGAAGACAGGGAGAAATTTGGACCTTGGTCTACTGCTATTGAAATGAGTTGAAAACAGTCTGGTGGTTTTTCAAATGGTTCAACATAGAGTTACCAATAATTCTCAAGAAAATGTGAAAACATACACACATTTTAAAGTGTGTTTATAACCACATTATTTATAACTGTCAAAAGTGGAAACAATCTAAATGCATATCAACTGGTGAATGGACAAACAAAATGTGGGCAATGAAAAATTAAATATAGATTCATGCTTCAAATTGGATGAACTTTAAAAGCATACTAAATGAAATGAGCTAGTCACAGGGGCCACATAGTACATAATTTCATATGTATGAGATGCCCAGAAAACACAAAGCTAGAGAGCTTAAATGTGTAGTTATGACTCCTAAGACTGAGGGGTTGAAGTAGAGAACTGGGACATGATGCAAAGAGATGCAGGGTTATTTCGCTATTGTTGTTGTTAATATTTGTGGCCAAGAATACCTGTGGGAGTCATGTACTTTGGTGTCAGTTTCATGATTGGGAGTGTTGGAGTGAAATACAGTCTATCAATCTGGAGATAGCCAATGAGACCTCTGTGTAGACATGATTTTCTGAGAATTCTGGGAAATCTTGTGATATCTCCCCGGTGTAGGTGAGAGACTAAGGACTCGGCCCCTGGGAGATGAGCTGCTGACAAGACAAGATGGCAGCATGCTGATAGATTCTGAGTCCTGGAAACTGGAAGAGCCAGAGAAGAAGCCATATGATGGAACCAGACCTCTGAAGCCAAAAAAGTCAGATAGAGACTCCTGCCAGGTTGCTTGAGAAGTTACAGAGAGACCCCTGCCAGTTCTGACATGCCTCTACCACCACTGAATACACAAGACTCTACACTCACTGGCCAGTGATTACCCTGGTTTTATTGCATGTACCTCATGAATCTGAAAAAGACTTTATAGACTGGCATCGGACATATGGGCTAATATCAGACTTGTGGGCTTGGACTGGATTGGGATGGGATGTTTTCTCAATGTTCCATTCTTGTATATAAACCTTTCCTTTATGTACATAAGTGCGCTTATGAATTTGTTTCTCTAGTCTACCCAGAATAGCACATACCCCAATTCAACAATTTCTACATATGTATGCAATTCAATGATATTGGTTACATTCTTCAAGTTGTACAACTATTCTTTCCTAATTTATACTTCTATTAGCATAAACTCCCTCCCCCTAAGTTTCCTATCTAATCTTTTGAGTTGCTGATTTCAATTTGATTCTGTCAAGATAGAGACATTTGAGTTTTTAGAACTCAAAAATTTTAAGTAAATTGCATTATAGTATTTACCCTTCTCATTCTTTGATAATTTTATCTTAATGTTTGGTTTTTTGGAGAAATTTCAATCACTTGAGCAGTAAACCTAATTCTCCGTAATCGTCACCAGTGTTTTCACTGAAAGCCAGTTGGAAAGCTTGGTCTAGAAATTCGGTTCAGTAGACTGTATTTGCTGCATGGCAAACCTTTTAAAAGAATAAAACCAGCTTCTATTATTTCCGTGTATCCTCATTCTGCTAAAATTACTGGGTTAACTTGTATAATCCAACACTAGTTGAGCTACTATAATAGAGAGCGATATTGTATCTTTTGTGATTATTTTTCCCAAGAAAGAAATTTGTGATCGAGGTGAGAAACTTAGAGGGCATATTAATTATTTTCATGTCCTCTCCTGTTATCTCTGCCTCACCAGAGTCTATTTTCAAAGTAGTCTCCTAACATGAAAGCTAAACAAATATGTTATTTAGAAATATAACAAACAATATGAAAGCCAGTGACTAGTCATGATTCAAATTTGAATTATTTAACTTATCAACGAGTTCCTGGTAAGGAAATGGCATAAAGAAAATGTAATGTTTCCCCAATTTCTGATTTCAATAGGAAATTAGAACACAATAGCCAATGTCCATCTTACTTGGCCAACTTAACATATTTGGGAGTCACGTTAATTTAGCCAGAGTCAGTGGACTCCTGGCAGCCTGTCATTGCACAATTTGCTTCCCTTCAAGCAAATGACCCCATCACAATCACCAGAATGTGAATGATGAGTACAATAAACTGCCCTCGAGTCAGTTTTGACTCACAGTGGCCTGACGTACAATGGGATTGGTGGATTTTAGCAAACTCTGCTGAAACCCTCTCAGCATCACAAAGCACAGAAGCCACCGATACCAGATGGATGGAGGCTGTGCATGGCATGCATTGGCAGGCATCACACAACCCTGCATTGCCCATCTAAAGAGTGACAATCCTGTCACCCAAAGATGTCACCCAAAGACCACTGCCCTCACGTCAAGCGTGGCCACCATGAATGTCTTTCTTTAGAATGCCATGATGCAAACACTGAAGATAGATACATTATTTCATTCAACTAAAAATATTTAAGAGTGCCTTGTATCATGAGTATCTGCTGCCTCCACTATCTGCCCTTCTAATACTGATTTCCTATTTTTTAGCCATAACAGGATGTACTTACAGGATTTCTCATTTGAAAACTTTATCTCCATGGGTATTAGTAATGGCTTGGATCAAATGATATCATATGTAAGTCTGAATGGATTTTTTTTCACTGAGTGTGAGATCATTAGCTTTATGTTTCAGGTTATGCCAGTCTGCAAAAAGCAGTTCACTTCTGTTTTCCAAAGTAAACGAAGGATTTAAGGACTGTCCTCTAAGTATTTCAGATGAAAAAGAACTTGCAAATTTTGGAAACAAATATATTTAGATGCTAGGAAACTTATTTCTAATAAGTAGACATTAATTTTTAAAATACAGCTCTGCCCTTTATGTATTATGCTGTACTCTTTCTTCAAGGACTTATTAATGTATAACTACCTACTTATTTGAGTTATCATTAATGATTCCATCAACTCGATCTAAGCTCCCCAGAGACAAGGATGGTACTCTGAAGATAATCACTATATTACCCTCAATGCTTAAACCAATCACCAGAACATCGTTAGTGTTTCAAAGATTTTAACTGAATGACCCCATGAAAAGATATTATAGAAGAAAGTCAGTGATTCAGAGAGACTTACTAATGGTCTGGAATCAAGTGAAAAATAAAGAAAAATATATAAAGCATTTTGAGCCACTCCTAGTGTCTTCCTAGTCAGGATATGCCCTTAATTCTCAAGCCTGAATGTATGAGTGATATGTGCAAACCAGCTTGTTTTGTTCCTGAGGTCATGTGAGACAGGCTACAAAGTCCATGCCAGGATAATGAGTCAGCACTATGTATGCTACAAGCTCATGAATTACAAGGTCACCTGTCAGGCATCACAAAGAGAACAGTAGCAGTAAGAAGACGTCTGTCTGAGTTTGACGATTTCTTCCTGGCTGCCTTTTGGTTCACAACACTATATCACTCTTCCATGAAAACACACCAGCTCAAGGGGTCCTTGTTGTTATGTGCAATGTCACAGCAGTGTCATGTGGTGGACTAGAGCTGCCCAGAGGGATTCCTAGGTTGTCCTCTTTACAGAAGAAGATATCCAGGCTTTTGCTTCTACTGGGCAGCTGGTAGGTTCTATGCATGGATCTGAAAACTTAACTGTTGCACCTCCAGGCTGCAGTATGCTTTTGACATCACTATTATAAAGAGAAGCTGCACCTCAAATTTGTTTCATCATCCAGAGAAGTAAAGAGCAAAAGGAGTTAGCAACAATAAAATGAAGACATCATGAGACATGGCGCATGCTAAATTGAAATCTCTGGGTCACTGCTTACTGAAGATTGGGTTCTCGGGAAAAGCAAAACCAATGAAAGTGCATGTGTGTGTGTTTTGTGTATGTGTTATACATGGAGAGAGAAATGGCTCCCATTTGTAGTGATTGGGAATCACCAGTCATGGGTCAAGCTGGAGGCTTCTCCTGACTTACACAGCTATGAAGACCAATGACTTCAAGATCAGTGGGACTGATGGCAAGCTGCTGATTCACAGCCCAGGACTGGAAGATAAGATGTAGGTCATTGGCTCATTGGTAGGTCATTGGCTCATTCAGACACTAATGAATCCCAAGATTGACTGGCAATATGATAAGCCACTGGGTCAAGTTCAATACCCAGAGGTCAGGTGATCATCAGTCAGTGCAAGATTCAGCATGACCAAAGGTCAGGGAACTTTACCAGAACACCCAAAAATATTGGATACATGCCACATCATCAAGGGAATTACCCTCCCAATCTGTTCAGACCACATTATATGATAGCACGGTGCTGATTACATTATCACAAAAACTGAATACTTTCTAAATAAAGATAATCATAAAGTTGTACTTTGATTTTAATATTATACTATATATATATGAAGAGTTTGCCAAATTTTGTGGAACACTTCCATTATCTTTCCATTCAACTTTCCACAAACATTGAATTCTCCTTGTGTGTATACACACACACACACACCCCTAAAACAAAGCAAGGAGGAAATACTAAAAGCAATTACAGTCTTCATTTCCACAATGGTCACCTGACTGTAGTTGGTATTTAGAAGTACCTTCTTGAACCCCCATTCCATATATCTTTTTCCTTTAGCAACTATCTGTTGGCCATGGCTTTTTGCTGGGCTGATTGAAACTTCATTCCTGAAGTGTCTGGACCATTCACCATCATGTTAGAATTGATTGATTCTAATCAGCGGTGATAGTAGTACTAAAAGACATCCAAATGAGTCCCATGTATCCTAACATACACTATTTTACCTCCATTCTGCAATATCAGTATGATTTCCCCTTGATAACCCAATATCAGTCCCACTAGCCAGAACAGAAACCACCTTTTTGTCTGTCAATCCAGAGGCAAAAGGAATGCAAAGTGGTCAAGTGGCATTTTTAACTTCCAATTCAAAGAAACCAGTGTTGTATATCCTGCTGCAAGCTTTCCAGTCTATGAAAGCAGACACACACAGAGTTGATACCCACAGGGTTATGGGATTGGAAGAAAAACATTTTTGAGTTTTCATTAGAGGTAATAGTGAATGGTGCCATTCACATGTCTGGACCCCCAAATCTTGACTTTCAGAAAAACTGCACCATATATTGAACATACACAGTTTCCTGAATAATATTGCCCCAATGCTGAAAGATGTTGTCACTCAACTTGTGCCATAATTGTGCTTTTAGAAGGCCATTTTACCAAGCTAGAGTCTTCAGGATGACAAAGTACATGGTAAGAACAGTGAACTGCATAAACACAGGTCTTCCATTTGCTGTGAAATGATCCAAAGCTATGTATGCCATGTGGGATACTGTGACAGTAGAGAAGGCACTCTGCAAGTCCTCAGAGGGTAGTTTTTGGCAGAAGCATCATGTGCCTGGAAGGCAATTCTGTATGTAGAGAAAGTACCAATTCTAAAATGAGCAAAACATTGCCCTTTTTGTGATGGAAGTGTAATCAACACGGTACTAGGTTGCTGGCTGACCTACCCAAGGAATGGTGACATCCTGGGGGCAAAATGTTGATCTCTGCTGATGAAAGATTGGGCACTTTGCATTGGCTGTAGCTAAGACAGCCTTGGTTCGTAGAAGCCAATGTTGCTGAGAGAGAATAAGCTCTATCCCTATCACCACAGCCACTTTACCATGGATGACTGGTTTCCATAAAATGAGTTACCCTATCCACTTGCTTGCTAAAGTTCTCTTCTGATGAAGTGACTCTGATAAGGGTGACGCAAATATCTTCACTTCTGTGACTCATTAAGGTAAGGCCGCTCACATACGTCTCTCCAGTACCTCTTTGTTATCAATTTGTAAACCATGTTTCTTCCCAAGCTCCTGACCATCCAGTCATCAGTGGCCACAGACAATGAATCAATGTGCAAACACATATCTGGCCAATTCTCTTTCCAAGCAAAGTAAGGAGTCAGGTACAATGTTCTGAGATGCTTTCCCTTTTCCAGTGACCTGGAGGAAGATCTCAGAAAAGGATTGCCGTAATGCCAGTGTCCACTTTTGAAAGATGTCTCATATCACACAGGAGCATCTGTAAACTCTGCACACATCGTCTCTTCTTAAGTCAACTGATCACAAGGTACCCCATGAAGCTTGAGGTGCAGACTGACACAAAGAAGAGAATGTGGCAGAAGTAAAGAGGGAGCATAGGCATTGGGGCTACTTTTTCATGCAACTTACTTGTGCCTTCAGGTCCTGCTCAAGCCCAATAATATGTTATAAACCATTTCCATTTAATGACAGAGTACTGCTGAGGGGTACCAAACATTTTATGCTGGGTTCTCTAGAAAACCAGTGACTGTGTGTGTGTGTGTGTGTGTGTGTGTGTGTGTGTGTGTGAAGAGAGAGAGAGAGATTGAGATCTGGAAAGTCCTAAGTTTGTAATCGGGTTTCTCCCTGACCCACATAGCTGCAGGGACTGATGAATCTAAAATCAGCAGATTAGACAGCTAATCATGAGCTGTGAAGGCTGATAAATGCAAGCTCTGCAAGCAGTACAGTAGATCACTGGGTCAGTGCTCCCACCCCTGAACCAGAGGTGAGATGATGATAAACCAGATGTTGGATCCAGAGTGAGCATGAGTTGGCAAGCTTTTCCAGAACATCCATACACATTGGATGCAGGTGACACCCCTGAAGAAATTGACTGACTTATCACATCAGAACACATCATGGAGTTGATTACATCATTGCACTAAACAGAGGATAACCACATCATTACATAACTGCCACACCACTGAGAATTATGCCCTAGCCAAGTTGACACATCACCAGAAACACCATACCTTCCTAGTAACCCTACGAGGGTTGTCATTAGTGTCACGCTCACGTCTTGAAGTGAATTTACTTAATATGACTCTTCTAGACAGAATTTTTATCACTCTCACCAACCCATTGAGTGGAACCATGCAAATAGGGTTGCCTGATACTCTAACAGGGGAGAAGTCTCACCATTCAGTGGGTTTAAAATGAGCAGTCTCAGAAGCAGCAATGAGAAATTCAATACCATGAAGAAAGAAGAGACAAAAGTGAAGTGTGCCCTTTGGTTGCTAAGATCCCTGTGCTGACCAGAAGACAGAACTGTGAAATCAGAGACAGTGAAAGAGACAGAAGAGACATGGTGGAGAAATAGCAGCAGCAGCAGCAGCAGCAGCAGCAGAGGGAGAAGCACCAGACTGTTGGGCATCTGAATCCACAAAGCAAATAAAGCCAAGGGCCTTTAAGCAAGAGGATAATGATCCCTCTAGGACCTTAATCTGGGGAACCTGGCCTGCTGACCTATGGAACTAGGCCTCAGGGCCTTTGGGTTTGGGTTTATGACAAAGTGGTGTGTCTTTTGGTCATTCTCCAGCAGTCCTATGGGAGCTTTGCATCACTTGCCTGAGCAGGACAGAAGTCTAGGAGTTATATGGCCAAGGGCCAGAGGGACAGAGAAAGGGAGGTGCTCCTGATTAGAGAACTATTGTTTTAGATTTGAATTGTAACCTGTTAACTTTCCTAATAAAAACCTCACAATCATGAGTATTGTCTGTGAGTTCTATGTCACCATTGCAACAGATAATTGAACCCAGCCAAAAAAAAAAAAAAAATAGAGGCAGTGGGAGGGACATGTGTTCCCAGAATGGGGTAAAGAAGGTTGGAGGGTGGAGGCAGGTCTGACCTCTGCCTCACAAGAATCAGCCTTGGACTGATGTGAAGTTGAATTTTTCTTCCCCCTTGTATACTCAGGATATCAAATGCCACCTCCACACCCCTTTCACAAGTTTCTATTCAGCAAATTCAAATGCTGTATTTAATGAGCAATTTTCTTTTTTTTCTTTTTTTTTTTTAATGAGCAATTTTCAATCCTGTCATTAAGACTAGAAAGCTACGTTGGATAGGAAGAATGCCAGGGAAGAGTCATTTGTAAATATATGTATCTGTTTGCTCCATTAAACATTGCTCTAGCTCTATCTATCCAGACCTGATTTATATATTTTCAATCACATTTTAAAATTTGAGTTTAAAATTTTAAACAGCTACTTACCCACACTGTGTTCCATTTGTCACAGTCTGGTTGAGGGAGCTGTTGGTCCAAACGATGGTGTTATTTACACATTCTTTTCCAGGGATCTTGAGCTCTTGCAATTCATTATCATAGTCAATAAAAACATCTGTCATCGTGCCAAAAACGAGTATCATGACTGGCTGGGCTACTCCATGGAGAAATGCACATAAACTTCCCACAACCATCAGCCAAATGTCAGTTGATGAAGAAAACCGAAACTTGAAAAACAAAGGGTTCAAAGGTCATCTATGGGTGAAAAGCATGAGCAGTGGGTGGGTTCTTTGAGTTAATACTGCCTGTAAGTAGGATCCAACACCCAATTTTGTGGGAATCATCTTGATTGAACAATAGCGTTCACATTCATCTGATCAAAATTAAGTTTATATCAATTATCCAAAACTTCCAACGCCTACACTATTAAAACCACTTGCTATTAGATTCTAATGTATGATGATCCCATAGGTGTCAGAATAGAATTGTTCTCCATGTGGCTTTCAGTGGCTGATTTTTCTGGAAGTAGGTTGCCTAGTCTTTACTCAGAAGCCACTCTGGGTAGACTCCAACCTCCCACCTTTCAGTTAGAAGCCAAACACATTAACAATTAGTTCCACTCAGGACCTGTCTCTTTGAAGTTACTCTCTTAACCCTAGTAGATAAATTCAGTTCCAAACTATTCAGTCACAATTTAATGAGGAAAACAATAACTATCACAATGCTACCGCAAAGTAGATATACATGGATAATTCAGCAGTAGCATACGTTGGATTCACAGGACTGACAAAGGCAGTGAAGAAAGCCAATCTGTGCCTAAATACCCCCTAAATATTTGCTCTCAGACTGTGAGCAAATATACTACAGAATTTCTGAACCCTTATCATATGAAGGCATGAGTACTGCTATGATCTTCCTCAATAAAATGATAATTTGGTGTTTAGTGATTGTTCTGCAATTCTTCTGCACCCATTTTGTCTTCAGGAGAGTGACCATCACAGAATGCCAAGTAGTTAGAACAAAGCAGATGTGGTGAAAAAGCTGATGGTGCCCGGCTAACAAAAGATACAGCATCTGCTCTAAAAGGCTGAATTTAAACAAACAGTCATATACCTGAGAAGCAATGAAGTCCACAGGGATGAAGTACACCAGCCTGTGTGATCATGAGGTGGTGAGGAGATCGGATAATAGGCATCAGCAGACCCAAAATGAGCAGACAAACAAAAACCCATATTGCTGAAAACTTTGGGGAAGCAGAGACCTCAAACCCATCTATAGACAATGGATCATCTCCTCACAGAAGGGTCACAAGAAAGGAATGTGTCAATGAGGGCTCAGTGTAGCACCAATGACACAGGCAATATTCCTCTGGTTCCTTGATGCTTTCTCACACCCCAGTATGAAGAACGAAGTTCTGCCTTTCACTGTGGGCAAGAATGGAGTGTGTGCAGATAAGAGATAAGAACTCACAACACACAAAATACAGGAATGGGAGTAGCAATACCAGGAGGGTAGGGGGAAGGTGTGGAGAGGAAGGGGAAGCAATCACAATGATGGAGACATAAACACACACACGGGGACAAACAACAGAAATTATGGGGGAAGGGAGACAGCTGTCATTGTAAGAAAATAATAACATATCATTTAACAAGAGGTCTTGAGATGGGGTGGGGAGAGAAGGGGAAAAACGAGATGCTTATGCCCAGGGCTCAATAAAAAGTAAAGGTTTGGAAAATAATGATGGCAACATATGTACAACTGCTTGAGACAATTGATGCATGAATTGTTATAAGAGCTTGAAGAGCCCCCAACAAAATGATTTTTTAAAGATACTCTTCTGATCGATGATGTGGGTTTTGCATGATGGATCACCTCACTCACTGCTCTCAAAGTGAATCCAATTCCGACCTACCCTATAGGACGTAGTAGAACTACCCGTGTGGGTTTTGGAGGCTCTAAATCTTTATGAGGACAAAAAATCCTACTTTCTCCCATGGAGCAGCTGGGAATTTGAAACATCAAACTTATGGTTATCAGCTCCAGGGGTAAGCCACTACAGTGTCAGCGTTCCCTACTAATCAGCTGGGTCTAAATGTGACTCAGCATGATATCACACAGACAAAGATTATGACTGCAAAAAAGTCAGGACACAGGCCAATATGACTAAAGACTTAGCACGTCCTTTATGATCTGAACAGGTCACAGTTACAAAATCAATGTCATAAATCAGCACCAGACTTAACACTTCCTTCATGATCTCAACGGGTCACAGCTACAAAATCAATGTCTTAAATCAGCACCTTCCTGGGCTATCATGCAGCATGCCCAGGGCAGCTTTATTACCAATTGAAAGAAGCCAACTTGAATGCTGTCACCTTTCTTCTCATCTTGAAATCTGGGGAGAAAAACAGAGATTTAGTTGATAGTCCTTCCAAAACAATGAGTTTCCCTTCAGTGACAATTTTATCTCGGTAAGATATATTTATTTAGGATCAGTCTTCAGTAAGGAAGAATGTTCTCACTGGTGAGAGATTCCTACCAAACCAAATATCTTAAAAACAAACTTTTATTATTCTAGATTAATCTCTCCAGCAGGACACTCAACTCTACAGGTCATAAGAAATTATGGATAGCATTGTCAAGATGGGAATTCTAGAGCACTTCATTATGCTCATACATACCATATAGAGACCAAGAGGTAGGTGTTGAAACAGAACAAAAGAGTACGGCATATTTTAATATCAGGAAAGCTGTGTGTCAAAGATGTGTTATTTCATTATATTTATTCAATCACTCTGGTGAATCAAAAAACCTTGAGGAACAAGACTATGAAGAAGAGGGCATCAGCATTAGAGGAAGATTCATTAGTAACCTATCATCTGCAAATGACCGAAGCTTACATGCTAAAAGCTAAGAAGACCTGAAGCACTTACTGATGATGATCAAAGACTATAGCCTCTAATATTGATTATACCTCAATATAAAGCAAGTAACCCCAAATCCTCACAAGTAGACCATGGTAGCACCAGTCAAGAAATCAAATGATGGAGTGCATCGAACAAATCTCCTGCATGAGACTCCTTTACAGTGTGAAATAATCAAAGAGGTCACTTTGAAAACTCAAGTGACCCAAGACATGGCACTTGTGATAATCCATGCATGGAAAAGCTCAATAAGGAAATCAAAGAGTTGTTGACTTTGAATAATGATTAATGGCAAAAAAAAAATATTGAACAGACCATGAACTGCCATAAGAAGGAACGAATCCGTCTTCGAAGAAATACAGCAAAGATGTAAAAACAAAGATGACGAAGTTGTCTCAACACACTTTGGGTGTGTTGTAAGGAAGGCTCAGTCCCTGGTCAGCATGAAAGAGGAAGACCTGAAATGAGGTGGGCTGGCACAGGGGCTGCAGCATTGGGCTCAATCATCACAACGAATGTGAGGATGATGGTGACACAGGACCATGGCGTGTTTTATCCTGCTGTACATAGGGTCGCAATGGATTGGAATGGACCTGATAGCACCACACAGCAACCTGAGGTTATTGGGGGGAAGGGGGTCGCGGGGGGGGGGGGAGGGAGCAAAGATTCAGTGCTAGATGGCTAGCACCACCCTTCATGCAGAAGATGCAGATCTGATGGCCAGCCAATGTACCTCACGCCCATGTCTCCGTGAGGGCTTGCACATTGTTTTCATGTGAAATAGGTCTCAGTAGAGTTTCCGGACTAAGACTGACAAGGAAGGACGACCTGGAGGTTAACTTCATGAATAGAATGTGACAAGACATATTTTGTACTATTGTGCATGGCTCGGGGGCTGACCTGATGGCAGCCAGCAACAGAGGTTACTATCAGCTATGTCTCATGTTCAGAAGATCATTCATGAAACTTTTAGGGAGAAAGTGAAGAATGTACTTTGACTTCCACTAACAAATAATTATTTGACTTTAACCAAGACGGTCAATGGATTTGTTCATAAATTTTCTTAAAATTGAGGTCATTAGGTTAGCTGAATTTTTATAGCTTCCTTCTAGCACTTAAATATGTCATCATCGTTGTTATTGTTGTTGTTAGTGCCATCATGGTGGTCATATGCACAAGAGAAAAAAAAACAAATAGTGCCCAATCCTGGCATAAAGATATATATAATGTTTAGTGTTTCTTATCCATTCCACTTCTCAAAGGTTTAACTTAACCCCTCCTTGACCTACTCAACTCCAGGGAGCTCCATTTCTTCTGAGTCACCCACTCTGTGGACACACCCTGGAGCTACCATCACCAGGAATTCATTGACACTCTATCCATGCATCTCATTTTCTCACTTACTTCCTCCTTCTTCATCTATGAGTCTTCCTTAATGATGGCCTACAACCCCTTCGGTTTTTCATTCTTTCATCTGTATAGCCCTCAACGTTTTTCTTCCTGCCCCATCCATCCAATACCCCAGTGACCAGCATTCAGACTTCACATTCACCTTTGTTCTCAATCCCTTCCCCCATATCCATCCATGAAAACTTCCTTTCTGGGTCCATCTTTGTAGCTCAGCAGCAAAGCCTACTGGAGAAAATCATGTGAACTGATGTCACAGGAGCCATGCCTGTAACTTAATGCTCTAATTTCCCCCTTTGAACTTACAATGGAATTCTTACTAAAATGCCCCAGGCCTTCCTCCATCTGGCCCAGTTAGCTCTCTGACCTAATTTCCAATTGTTCTCCAAGTACTCCACTCCTTATTTTCGCCACTTACTTACCTCATCTCTCTCTTGACCTTAAAGAGCCCTGGTAGTAGAATGGCTATGCAATAAGCTGCTAACCACAAGGTCAGTAGTTCAAAACTACCAGCTACTTGTTGCCCACAGTTGAAAGATGGATTTCCTACTCTTGCTGAGAGTTACAGCCTCAGAAACCCACACGGATAGTTCTATCTTGCCCTATATCGACTCGATGGCAGTGAATTGGTGGTTTGTCTGGATTTCTATTCCCTTAACCCTGAATGTTCTTTCATTAAATATGCAGGGTTAGTTTCTTCCCCTCCTATGGACCTTCATGCCAAAGTCACTGTCTCAATGGAGACTTCCCAGTTCAAAGTCTTTGAAATATCAGCACTTACCAGCACAAATTCTGATCTCTGTTTGCATGTTTACTTTTCCCCCTTGGAATAAAGCAAGATTACAGTCATTGAAAACCCATTTGAGATCTGAGATCTCCATGAGTAGGAATAAATAGGAGGTTATGGGTTGACCATATCCTGTTTCAATGCAAGTTGATTCTCATTCTAGGCAACCCTGTAGGGAAAAGGATAACTTCTCCAGAGGATGCCAAAGGCTGTCAACCTGTGTGAAATCAGACTACCATATCGCTGCTGGAATGGCTGGTGGGTTCAAACCACTTACCTTACAGTTTGCAGCTGAGTGCTTAACCACTGCCCCCCTGAGATTACCAAACCATGGGCTTTATTTGCATTCGATACTTATTATGTCTCCCTTAAGTTCCTAAAGAGCAAAGATGGTTGTCTGTTTTCTTCTTTTCTGTATCTTCAGTGCTCTAACAGTGTGTGGCACCTGATGGAGACTGGGAACTGAGTGAGGGCTGAATGAGCAAATGTTCGGTCTTCAACCTTAGCCCCACCCTCTTTACCATACTTCATTACTCTACAGATCCCTTCCATTCCCTGAGCATCTTTGTCAAATTGCCCGAGATCGGCTCCTTTTCTGTTCTAGCGCCTACCAGGAAATACATTCAAAAGAACAAAAAAGACTGCACTCAACATCTTGCTCATCCTCCAATTGTCACCCATCTCCACCCACACCCATTTTCTTCTCTCTCCCACCCAAGTCCTAGCTGACCATACCACACCCAGTCCAACGCTAACCCTGGCACATCTGCTTCCTCCTCTTCTGTGACTTATTCACAAGGTCTTAAATACCTCCCGCCCCTCCCTTCCGCCACCTCCGTTTCAGGAACTAGCTTGGTGCCTCCTTTCCAGCTAAATTAGATCCCATTTAAACTTGCCTTCATGGCAAACTGTAATTAACCAACAGTTGTTTTATATCAGAATTTAAGTGATCAAACAGAAGAGAAATAGCTAACTTCACTGAATCTTAAGTTGCCACCGTTTGCCTAAGGGAAGAATTTTGGGGTTCCGGTAGCCTCCCCTGTGTCATGGAATCATATTTGTAGTTCATTTTTCTTCTGTCTGATTAGGACAGGAATTCTGTTGTGTCCAAGACCATTTGGGAGAAATGTGACGTTAAGGGGGAAGAAATGTGCTAAGTCATTTTTGAAATGAAATTACAATGCAGTCAGGCACTAAAGATGAAAAGTATGGATAAGATGGGATTTTACTGGTCATTCCATAAGTCATCAGTCATGAGAATCTTACCCTTACTATGAGTGTTTCTTGTAAAAGTTTTATAGTTATTCTAGAGAAGATGCTGTATTGTTGAACTCCTTAAACACTTACCTGGATTTCTTATCATTGTTCTCTGTGAAAATAGAAACAATGCATAAGGTAATTAATAACAAAATGCAATAATCGATCACACCACTCTCAAACAAAATTATCTATGTCCCCCAAATCAGCCATTAGAACCCTATGAGACTATTACACACATGACATTGCCAGAAATCAGAATCAATTTAGCAACTGAATATATATATACATTCAGTTGCTAAATTTATATGTGTGTGTGTATATATATATTCAGAGAGAGACTAATCTCTCCAGAATCAGAGACACTGGATTAGTATCTTGGCTTCCTTATTAGTCATGTGATCTCTGCTAAGTTTTATTGTTTGTTCATTTGTTCAAATATAGATAAGTGTCAGTTTCTTCATCTGTAAAACATAAAATTAAAGGAAAAAATAATAAGAGTTTACAAACATCTGTGCCTATTACCACGAGGAACCCTGTTGGCACTGTGGGTTAGGCACTGTGATGTTAGCTGCAAGGTCAGTGGTTTGAACCTACCATTCACTGCATGGGAGAGAGCTAAGGCTAGCTGCCTCCACAAAAGTATCCAGGCTCAGACACCCAGGATAGGGTGGCTCTGAGTGCAGCATCAGCTCAGTAGGAGGAGGCAGGGTGTGGCTTCGCGCTCACTGCGTGCCAAGTCTGAGCTCATTCCAGGCAGCCGAGCCTCGGGACAATTCCTCTCAAGGAACTGTGCCTCTTAAGTGATTGTTCAGCTAAAACTAATGCTACTGGTCTGTTCGACAATATCCCTATTCTACACAGGACGGAGAGGTACACAGATCTCCAGTCAACTGTGCCTCATCCAGCTGCCTTTGGCATACTGACCTGGTTCATTCAATCATCGCATTCCACGGAGCCTCGGGAGAGCCACCTGTTTAAGAATCACTCTCGTATTGTTGTTTGAAATCCAACGAGCTCATCCTCTTTTTGTTCACAGCCCTCTTTGCACAAAGCATAATTAAAGAAAAAAAGACCACTTACGTGACCCGCCTGACTCAAAAGCATGATTCTCCTCTCCGAATTTCTTCACACTGCGGAGAATGACTGAATCAGACATAGTGCTTGTCCTCCGTCACCTGCCACCCTGCAACACACAGTAAAAGAGTTGGTGCCATTTCAGCCCTCTTCTTTTTTTTAAATCAAATTATCCAAAAGTAAGCACAATGTAGCTGAAGAGCTAACCTTCACTAATCAAGGTCAGAAAGAAGTGGGTTTTTAATTGGTTAATTAACTCATGAAAGAGCCTGTTTTTAGAAGAGAGAAACCCACACCACCGGTTATTGATTCTTTCAGCCTGATGAGTGGGCAGGTTTCCTTTTCCTTTGTGCTCATCTGTGCTTTCGTACTCATTTATTTATTAAAAGAAGACAAAGGCAATTAGAAGTGCAGAACCAACTGGGGGCCTTTTGGGGTCAGTGTCACTAAGAACTGGGATCTAACAAAACCCCGATATGGCTGATGAGCATTCAGGGCCCCATAGTATGTGCAAGGTCCAGGTAAGACTAAGGGAACTTAGGATAACTATTTTCTAAATAAAATACAAATGTCTGCTGCATATCGATGGTTAGTGTTAATCACAGAAAGAAAGAAAATATTCTGTAAGAGTTCAGAATTAAGGAAACACATGGACAGTGGGCCCCTACTCAAGTACTCCCCCAATACAAGAACTTTTTTTGCTAATAATTCAGCAGTCTGAGATGTTCACCGTCCCAACAGGATCACTGAAAAGAAAGTGGGTGCATAAGTAAATGTGTCAAAGAAAATGATGGTGCCCAGCTATCAAAAGATATAGTGCCTGGGGTCTTATAGGCTTGAAGATAAACAAGTGGCCATCTAGCTGAGAAACAACAAAGTCCACATGGGAGAAGTACACCAGCCTCTTCCAACACAATCGCTGTAGACAAAGCCAGTGCATAAGCAAATGTGGTGAAGATAGCTGATGGTGCCCTGCTATCAAGGGATATAGAATCTGGGGTCTTAAAGGCTTGAAGATAAACAAGCTGCCACCTAGCTGAGAAGCAAGAAAGTCCACATGGAAGAAGCACAGCAGCCTGGGTGATCAAGAGGTGTTGAGGGGATCAGTTATCAGACATCAAAGAACAAAACACCATATCATTGTGAATGAGGGGGTTTGAAGAGTAGGGACCCAAAGCCCATGGACATTCCCTCACAGAATACTCTCAGAGAGGGGTTGAGCCAGTCAGGGTGCAGTGTAGCAACATGAAACATACAATATTCCTCTAGTTCTTGAAAGCTTCCTACCCCTACCCTACTCCCCACTATCATGATCCCAATTCTACCTTACACATCCAACTGAACAGGAGGATGTACACTGGTACAGATAGGAACTGGAAACACAGGGAATCCAAAACAGAAGAATCCCTCAGGATTAGTGGTGAGAAGGACAGCAATAATGGGATAGTGGAGGGAAGGTGGGTAGAAAGGAAGCACAGATTACAAGGATCTACAGATAACCTCCTCCCTGGGGACAGTAGTGGCTTTGTCTCCACAGAATCTGGAGTAGGCATGCAGACCCTACCATGAAGCACCAAACCATAAGGACAACATGGCCACATGGAAGGATGCATGAAAAGAGAGAGTTACATGGCTGGTCCAACCAGAGTCAGACTGATCCTCTCCCTGGAAGTGAGCATGGCAGAGAGTAGGCTGGGAGAGGGGTCAGCATGCCACACTCATATGGTGGCATGCTGGGAGGGAGGAACAGAAAGAGAGGCAGACTAGACCTCAAGCTATCCCACAATGCTGAAAGAAAAACATCCCTGCAGGGAGCTAAGGGGACACAGATAGAACAGGGCAAAAGACAACAGAATAGGTCATGCTGTCTCTTTACTGAAGCAGACTGAGAGAGAACATTTGGGGGGGGTGTCACATGGTGGGGAAGCAATGGGTCTGAACTCCCCAAAATGGAGCAAATCAAGAAGGGAGAACTCCTGGATGGACAGTTGGGAGGAGAGAACAACTGAACTGATGGTTCTTAGGGGACATGATGAGGAAGGAGGGAGGGAGAAGAAGGTGGTGTGGACAGGCTCAGGGATGGGGGGACAAAGAGTGGCCCAGAATCGGTGACAAGAAGGGTGTGGGTGTGCAAGAGCAATGTAACCAAGAGGAATTACTGAAACACAAATGAAGGCTGAGCGTGATAGTGGGACAAGAGGAAAGTGATAGGAAATAGAGGAAAGAACTAGAAGGTAAAGAACATTTATAGAGGTATAAATACAGGTATGTGTATATGTAAATATATTTATTTATGATAAGGAGGAAATAAACCTATGTGTATATATTTATAGGTGTAGTACTAAAGTAGCAGATGGACCTTGGGCCTCCATTCAAGTACTTCCTCAATGCAAAAACACTTTGTTCTATTAAACTGGCACTTCCTGAGGCTTACCTTCCTGACAGGATCACGGAAGACAAATGGATCCATAAGCAAATGTGGTGAAAAGGTTGATGGTGCCCAGCTATCAAACGACATAGTGTCTGGGGTCACCTAGCTGAGAAGCAATCAAGCCTACATGGAAGAAGCACACTAGCCTATGGTCATGAGGTGTTGAAAGGTTCAGATCTCGGACATCAAACAGGAAAAAAAAAATCACTGTGTGCTCACCTTCCCAATACGATTGCTGAGGATAGGTGGGGGCATGAGCTGGTGCCCAGCTATCGAAAGATATAGTATCTGGAGTCTCAAAGGTTTGAAGGTAAACAAGCGGCAATCTAGTTCAGGAGCAACAAAGCCCACTCTGAAAGAGGCACAGCTGCCTGTGTCATCATGAGGGGTTGAAGGGAACAGGTACCAAACATCAAGGAACAAAAATCACATCGTTGTGAATGAGGGGGAGTGCAGAGTGGGGATCTAAAGTGCACAATTGGACATCCCCTTACAGAAGGGTCACAGGGAGGAGATGAGTCAGTCAGGGTACGGTGTAGCAATGATGAAATATACAACTTTTCTCTAGTTCTTACATGCTTCCTCTCCCCAACTATCTAGATCCCAATTTTACCTGACAGGTCCAGCTAGACTGTAAAAGATGTACACTGGTACACGGAAACAGGGAATAAAGAGAATCCAGGACAGATGAACCCCTCAGGACCAGTAGTGAGAGTGGAGATACCGGGAGGGTGGAGGGAAGGTGGGGTAGAAAGAGAAGCCAGTTACAAGGATCTTCATAGAACCTCCTCTCTGGAGGAAGGACAGTGGAGGAGTGGGCAAAGCAAGACATAGTGAAGTGTAAGATATGACAAAATAATAATAATTTATAAATAATCAGTGGTTCATGAGGGAGGGGGAGTGGGGAGGAAGGGGAAAAGATGAGCTGATGTCAAGGGCTCAAGTAGACAGCAAATGCTTTGAGAATGATGAGGGCAGCAGGGGTACAAAGGTGCTTGACACAATGTAAGTATGTATGGATTGTGATAAGTGTTGTACCAGCCCCTGATAAAATGATTTATTAAATTTAAAAAGTAAAGTGTTTGAGAATTGAATATGATGACTATTGTACAACTTTTCTGGATATTGTTGGATTATTGAATTGTATGTCATATTGATAAAATATAAATAAAACTTTTAATAAATTAAAAAAAAAACTTCCTCCCTGGGGGATGGACAGTGGAGAAGTGGGGAAGGAGATGTCAGATGATGTGAGAAATGACAAAATAATAATAGTTTATAAATTATCAAGGGTTCATGGGGCAGGAGGGAGTGGGGAGAGAGGAGAAAAATGAGGAGTGGATACAAGGAGTTCAAGCAGAAAGCAAGTGTTTTGAGAGTGATGAGGGAAACAAATGTACAAAAGTGCTTGACACAATGGATGTCTGTGTGGATTGTGATAAGAGTTATACAAACCCTCAATAAAGAGATTTAATAAAAAATTTTAAGAGTTCAGGATGAGAATTTCTGAACAGAAATCAACATTCTCTGCTCCGAAGACCATTGCAATAGATAAAAATTAGGCCAAACATACCGCCATTGAGTCAATGCAAACTCGGAGTGACCCTACAGGGCAGGACCGAATGGCTCCCTTGTTTCTGAGACTGCAACTCCTTCTGGGAGTAGACCAGGACTCCTGCACTAGGTGAGAACTAACATTCACTGCCATTGCATTCAGGCCAACTCATAGGACCGAGTAAAACTGTCCTTTGGAATTTCTGAGATGATCTTTTTTTTTTTCAGGAGTGGAAAGCCTCATGTTTCTACCTGTGGAGCAGCTGATGGCTTTGAAAAGTCAACTACACGGTTAGCAGACCAACCATAACCCACTGCCACCAGGGATCCAATCTATCCTGGAGAGTGTGCTCAAAGGAAGGAAGGAAGAGAGAAGGACAGCCAGACTTGTAAAGAAAGTGAACATCTTTATCAACAAGAAGTGAAAGAATATCCTGAGTAAGCGGGGCACAGAAACTCTTGGTATTTGGATCTGTGGGCTAAGAGCAGACAAGGAAGGTCAGAGTTCAGGTCCTGAAAGAACAAGTGCTCTGCATAAGATAAAGGTTTAGAGCCCAGGTTTCTGCATGAACTCAGGGTTCTCCTGCACTGAAGGAACCCAGAAAAAACAGTAATACCTATCATAGGTGTGGTTATTTGGGGCTGTCATGCCAGTTTAGACTCATAGCAGGTCTATGTACAGCAGAATCCATTTCCATCATTGCCTGGGGTTAGTTTTCATGATGAACTGCAGATGCAGGGAAGTTATAGGAAGAGAGACAATAAAAAGAGTGACTACAAGTATATATCGCTTAACACTCAGGGTCTGTGAAATAGGATTCATGCAATTTGGATGTTGTATGAGCACCATATTAAAACCTAGGGGAGTCCACTTACTGCCAAACCCTTCTCAGCAGCAGCTGCTGCTACAACAGCTCTGGCTGGGGCTGCTGGAAGGGGAGCAAGTGCACTCAGCTCTCGCCACTGCTCCTTCCAACTGAGCAGCATGAGCAGCCCAGGCCACAGCCCTGGTCTGCCCCAATGAAGTCCAACCAAGAGGATACGCTCAAAGCCATGTCCTTGACTTCACCTGCTTAATCTTACCTCTAGTTCACTGCTGCAAGAGCCTAGGTCTGGGGTTTTGAAACCATTAGAGTAAAATAATACATAAAAGGAAATCTGCTTTCCCTAAAAATAAACAAGTGAAAAACTTATGGGGCCACAGATGCATAATCAGACAGACACTGCCTGAACAGCCACGAAGCTTTCCATACTTGTATGTATTGACAGTGAAGATGACAGATAGATAAATGATAGATGATAATAGATAGATAGATAGATAGATAGATGATAGATAGATAGATAGATAGATAGATAGATAGATAGATAGATAGATAGATAGATATAACGGCCTACTCCTGAGTTAATTCTACTTCATAGTGACAGTCTGTAGAGTTTTGAGACTGTAATCTTTATGGAGCAGACAGCCATATCTTTCTATCAAGGATTGAAGAATTGGCTGGTGGGTTTGAACTGCTGACCTTGTGGTTAGCAGTTTAATGATTATTTCACAGCACTGCCAGGGAGCATGTCTCTCTCTCTCTCTCTCTCTCTCTCTCTCTCTCTCTCTCTCTCTCTCTCCACACTCTCATAGTAAATACACACACAGACTTCCAAAAAACTGTGGGGAAAAATCCATTATCCTTTCCTTCCATTCTTCCAGGCCCTTTTAGATGTCTTGTCATACAGTACCGTATAATAGGAGCCTGGATGGTGCAAGAGCTTTACAACTGTCTGCTAACCTGTTCAAGGCTGTTCAAGGCAACTCCACAGAGAAAAAATCCTGTTCGATGGTTTCTGTGAAGTTTATAGATGGGAAAACCCTGTGGAGCAAAGCTATTCTAGAACACATGGGGTCACCAGGTGTTGGAAGCGGCTTGATGTCAAGGAGTTGTTTTCTAATAGTGTAGCACAGTATAAAATGAAGACAGGGTGAAAGACTGCTGCATTCATTCCGGCCTCGTGGTTAGCAGATCAGTGTGTAACCCCTTACCAAATTCTCCCACAAAAGAGAGCCTAGTGGATCACTCCAGAGATAGGCAGCGCTAGAGACAGAGAGTAGGGTAGAGGGGGAGGAGGGCAGCAAGGAATAATTTCTTTGGGGTGCACGCTCCCTTGGGGGGTGGTTAAATCATTCTAAAGTCAAATTGTGGTAATCGTATAACTGTATAAGTACACTATAAGATACAGAATTGAGCACTTTAAACTGGTGAACCCATGCATGTGAAGTTATTAAAAGATCTTTTCAATTTCTTAAAGTCCAGATATCTACTGATGAGAAAAGACATAGAAAATCATAAAGGACAATTTAAGTTGAATAATTTTAAGACATATTATGCAGATAGTGATTTCCAAAGATGTTATAAATAATATTTTAATGTCAGGAATTGTGAGATCTATGCCCAAAGCAATAACAGAGATAAAGGAGGACACTACACAATGCTGAAAAGTATAATCTGCCAAGAAGACAGGGTTGAACAGACCCCGTCACCTACTACAACAGCATAGCCCACAATGGAAGATTCAAACTTCTATAAGTAAGTGACAGACAAAGAAGACAAACAGCTAGTACATATAGGAGCTTTGAAAATGGAAATAAATAACTTTCTTTAATATCTGTATATCACTCACTAACTGCCAGAGAATAGATTTGAACTCACAGTGACCTCATAGGACAAGTTAGAACTTGCCCTTTGGGGTTCCAAGACTGTAACTCTTTTTTTGGGGGGGGGAGGGCATCACTGCCCTCTGGTGGTGGGAGTTGGAGGCCCAGCCTTTACTCCTGTGGAGCTGTTGCTGGATTTGAACCTCCATCCCAGTGGGCCGCAATCCTGCGCACAACCACAAAGCCACCGGGACTCAGCCCCAGAAACTGTAACTCTTTATAGGACCGGAAAGCCTCATCTTTCTCCCAAGAAGCCCTGGTGGTTTCCAAGTGCTGAGCTTGAAGTTCACAGCCCAATTCATAAGCACTATGACACCAGGGCTCCTTTCACTATCTGCACACAGAACCTACAACACAAAGATGTTCTTTTTTATTTCCACTTACACCTGGTATACTTAGAAAACTTGACTGCCCAGGTTAGGAAGATCTGAAGAAAGAGAAAATATTAGAGGTTTTCAAGGACATAAATTACAGTGAGTAATTTACCAATAAATGATATCACAAATCAATGAGAAAACCACAAACTATTCTGTAAATGATGCTAGAAATTTAGCTAGTCATAAAAGGTTCCCACCACATACCACTCCTAGAGCTCAGTTCGAAGTATATTAAAGACCTAGATGTGAAAAGCAAGATTAAAAAAAACTTTTAGAATATTGGAAATACTTTACAAACTTGACAAAAATAGAGGACTCTGATGAAAAGCAGAGAAAGCACACACCATAGAGAAAAGGCTAAAAATATGTCTACAATAAAATTAAAACTTAGAATGCCTAACAGGATGATATAAGAGATGAAAATAATAATCTGGGGCTGATCTCCGGTGGCATAGTGGTTGTGCGCGGGACTGCAGCCCACTGGGATGGAGGTTCGATTCCAGCTCCATGGAGCAAAGGCTGGGCCTCCTACTCCCACCACCTGAGGGCAGTGATGCCCCCCCCAAAAAAAAGAAAATAATAATCTATAATTTAACAAGGGTTTGTGAAGGATGGTGGATGGGGAGGGAGGGAAGAAATAAGGAGCTTATATAAGGGCTCAAGTCAAAAGAAAATGCTTTGAAAATGATGAGGGCAGCATATGTACAAATGTGCTTGACCCAAAGGATGGATGTATGGATTGTGATAAAAGATGTAAGAGCCTCCCAAAATAGTATTGAATAAAAAAAAAAAAGAATGCCTAACAAAAGATACCAAGCATAAGGCTTAAAAACAAGTCAAGACTTAAAGTAAATACTAAAAGTTTCAAAATTACTTTTTGCAGCAATAACATTTCTTTGATGTCACAGTATTATAATTAAAGACTAGAATGTTTGCTGTTTGCATTATCTTTGAGATCTTAACCAATTCTTAACTTAAAAAGGCAAAGAAGCTCTTTGATGATGAAAATTGAAAAATATGTGAAAGCAATTAGTCCTAGTGTCCTAATGAACCACAAAAAAAATCATTGTGTACAGCTCTGAGGACAGAAGGACTGGATGATGCCCGACTACCACTAGCTGCTCTGAAAGGTAGCACCTGAGAAGGTCTTGGATAGAGTGGAAGAAACATATGTAGCATAACACAAAATCATAAAAAGAAACCAGGTTAATGGTGAAAGAGAGACAGGTGGAACACAGACTGTGGCCTTTAATCACCCTTCAAGCCTAGAACTGAACTCACCCCTGTGGTAGAATCATTAACTATTTAAGATCAAAAGGGCAGCATTTACCAAACAACAAAGTTCAGAACAGTTAGAACAGAAGGAATGGAAACAGAAATGGCAGGGAGAAAGCAAAGTAAGTGATGGTTTGTTGAGGGGATGGCTATGGGTGAAAAGAAATATGTATGGATTGTTGAATGTAATTCTGATGACCTATTTCATAAACATTCACCTAAACCCTAATAAAACATTTTTTTTAAGCGTCAGGTTAGAGATCAGGTCTTCCTTGCACTATCGCCCATCCAGCTTTTCCAATGTCAGGAAAGCTTTCTGACAATCCAAGGAGAAAGTTTATCAATCAGTCTTAGTCTCTTCATTTTCTCTTTGTCTCATCAGCAAATCATTTCTATTTTACTACTAAAAAGTATCACCTTCAAAATTCCTGCATAGCCTTGGTTTCTCTCTCCCTAGAATTGTTATTGCCCTGCAGCACCCACAAAGTTGAACAAGTTTATTATTCATGGCAGCATGGGAGAATTTCTACCCCAAGGAACCAGGAGGAGCCTCAGGTGTTAGGAAGTACCTATTACAGGGTTTGAGCCTTGGATGGGGACTTGGGGGAAGGTCCGAGGAAGCATTATCCAGATTGCATGCCAGCAGAGGGTGGGTAGAGAATGACTGAGTAGATAAGCAGCAGTCATTCATTTAGCAAGACAAGAAGTTCCTGGGCATTTTGTAGGCCACACATTGTCCTTGTTTTAATCTGTGCTTAGACAAAGAGTGAAATGACTTCTCTTTGTGTCTTTTTTTATCATGATCTTAGAATATCTTTATCTGAAATTACTGATGTATAAGATTATGTATAATTAATAAGAGAATAACACAGCTCATCTGTGAATGCCAGACCAGCTACCAAAAGTCAGGGCTGTTCTTTCTTTTTTTTTTTTTTGTGGCATCACTACCCTGGTGGGAGTAGGAAGCCCAGGTTTGCTCCCGAGAGCTGCTGCTGGATTCAAACCACCAACTCCATGGACCACAGTCCCGCACACAACCACTAGGCCACCGGGGCTCAGCCCAGGGCTGCTCTTTTTGACTGTTTCTTTTATCGCTCTCTGAATCACCATTCTAAATAGTAATCTGCTATTCTCTCGTGACATACCAAGGAACTACCTAAACTCTCCCTCTCTCTACAGATACTCTCTGGTGCTCGTTCAGGACCCGCTGGTGGCATAGTGGTCATGCATTCATTCGACTGCTGACCTCAACGTCACAGTTGGAAATGACCAGCCACGCTGTGGAAGGAAGAGGAGGTTGTCTCCTCTTATAGAGTTACAGTCTTAGCACCAACAGGGGCAGTTCTACCCTGTTTGATAGGTGGCTGTAAGTCAAAGCTGGCACGATGGCAGTGAGTTTTGAGTGCTCATTCAGGAATAGAAATGAGTTCCCCTCTCTCTGGGCAGCTCTGAACATGACAATGACTGCTGAAGACCGCTGTGTGGAAAGTGTTCATAACCTGCACTCACCCACAACGTTGGATACAGTTTTATAGCAGAAGTTTAGAAATGTGCGGTGAAATGTAAAAACTACTGAAAAAGACAAATGAAGACCTTGTGCATGATACTTCCCAGAGAGGTTGCCTTTTCCAGGATGATGTGTTAAAAGAAGTGTCTCTTATCACTAAGTACATATTTATTGGGCAAGATGTAGAAACTCACAAGGCAAGGACTTCAGAATATCTCTAAGATCCTGAAGACAACTTGAGAATCTTGTTTTCAGTGATAGATATGTTCTTAGGAGTGTGTCTTCCCTGCCTTCCACTCTCTTGATAATTTGTGTGATTTTAGAATACTGTTGTATTTGGTCACATTATTCTCCACCCCTCCCAATCAAGACAAGGAAATATCACATAATCTAATTTTACTCTCTCCATTATTTATCTGTGGCACACTGTTAGCACCGAAGCTGACAATTTTATTTTGAGCTTCCTAAAATGTGTGCAAAGTACCTGGGTTTCACGAGTTATGAGAACCTCTCATTAGGGCTTCTCCATGATATGCAAGGAGGCATTGGTGGATCGGTGATAGAATCCTCCCCCTCCATCCAGAAGTCTCCAGTTTGAATTCTAGTCAAAGCACCTCATGGGTAAACACCCTCATGGAAACCTGTATGATCTTCAGCAGATTGCTGCAGAGCTTCCAGAAGGAGATGGACTAGGGGGGAAAACCTGGTCATCTATTTCCCAAAGTTAGCCAAGGAAAACCTTACTGACCCCAATGGTTTGATCCCCTCATGTACACAGTCACCATAAGTGGAGGACTGAGTCCATAGTTGGACATAACAAGCCCTGAGGTACAGCAACAAAATTTTACTTCCATATAAGAACTATAAATAAGATTGAATGTCCATTTTCTTGTATGGTTTTTTTATATTAAATAATTGGAATCTACTAAAAATCCCTTTGGGAATAGACTGAGAACTGTCAGGGTCTTCCAGAAGAAATCATTTGTGGTTTGCTTGGATTTTTTTTTTTCAATAGATTTAAGAGAATCTAAACCAAAACCAAATCTCACTGCCATCGAGTTGGTTCTGTATCATAGTGACCCATAAAACCGGATAGAACTGCCCCCTTGAGTTTTCAATACTGTAGATCGTTATTCCAACTGCTGCTCTTGCCATTGGTAGCCCTCCTCAGAACCCACAAAGCGACCAGGGCTCCTTTCAGAGAATACAGGCGTTTAAAACCAGAAATTGAGGGGTTAAAACACTGCTCAGCAAACTTTGGCCATCTAATCAAGAAGTCTCCTAAAAAAATTTCAGTGTGCACACCAACACCAGTGTCCCTTTCTGCAAGTTGATAGCCAGGCTGTAACCTGCATACTACTTGTGCTTCCGTTTAACTCTGCAGGGTTCAAGTTTTATTCTTGTTTAATGGGATCTATGTGTTGGTAACTTATCTCCACAGAAACCCACATCAGAAAACAGTCTCCTGAACCTCACCGGTAGGCACATAAAAAGTGTCTCTACCTTGGAAAATTAACACCAACACTTTGGACTTCCATTGCTGGAAAGAGAGGAAACAGAGAAGGAGCAGTGTGGTAGTTACATAATCTGTTGTCAACTTGAGACTTTGAATAGTGAAGGTGTGGTAGTTATATAACTGTTTGTCAATGTGAGAGGATTAAGAGTAAGGGGTGGAGTCTAGCCTGTCAATCAGGTCATAGCCAATGAGGACTATGTGTGGGCATGGCCTTCTGAGGATTCTGGGAACTCCTGTATTTCTCCTTGGGGGTGAGAGACACACTCTCTCTGTGTTCACTCCCTGGCAGACATTGCAACTGACAAGACACATAGAGCTGTGCTAGTGACCCAAGCTGGACAAGCCATGTGGAGACCCCTGCCAGCACTGAGATGCTTAAAACAACACTGCATCCACAAGACTTCCCACCCACTGGTCTGTGATCTTTCTGCATTCAGCATCATTGCACGTATTTCATGAGTCTGAAGAGGAATCTTTAGATTGACATCAGACCTATGGGTTAATATCGGACTTATGAACTTGATCTGGACTAAGCTGGGATGTTTTCTCAATATACAATTTCTCTTTCTTATACACATATGAGTGTCTATGAATTTGTTTCTCTAATCAACCCAGATTAACTCAGGCCGTAACTAGAGGAATCACTAGAGAGAACCTGGGACATTAGTAGGTATCAGAAAGGAGGGTGAGTGAGCATACCACAGAGGTTTGAGACTGCTGAAATGAGAGGGAAAATTGGTCTTTCCAAGCTGTATCAAGTGCACACAAATTTTCTGAAAGTTCAAAATGTCAGCACCCAATACCATTGCCCATAGTCAATTAGTAATGACTAGGTTGACACACCAAGAGCAACAGATGAATAGGCTCATTGATCTTCACCAGAGGCTGGAATCATTATTAGCAATTAGCTGCTGAATACATATTGCTGGACAACTAAATAAAAGAAAAATTGATCAGAGCAAGGAACTTCCCAGCACAGGTTGCTGCCATAGCAGGGGTAATGCACTCACTGTCCCTATTTTCAAATATTGTTTTATCTATATACATTGAGGGCACTAGTCACAGAAGTTATATAGCTTATATCATATAATATATAATATTGCAATTACTTTGTGATAGAAGATATATGCAATATATGTTTTATATAATATATACACACATATAATAATAATATATGTATCATATGACCAACTGCTCTCAATGGTTTCTTCCAGAAATTTTTGGACAGTTTTGTGTTTGTTTGTTTGGTTTTTTAAATTTTATTGAAATACAGCCATGCAAATTTAGCTATGTATTGTTGATCACTGCTTTCTTACTACAAAGGCAGAGTTAAACAGTTGTGGCAGAGCCCAAGGTCCCCCAAAGCCATAAGTATTTACTCTGTAGCCCTTTATTGAAAAAGTATACTGACTAGTATACAACAAAGTCACTTCAGGATATTCTAAAAGCCAGGGAGAAATCATTAAGGAACTGATTTCCCCAACCTAAAACTCACATGCAACACCTTCTTTCCAACCCATCATGATGCTAACCCTCTTGGAACTTATATACAAGTTCAAGTGAGATGAATGTGACTAAAGGAAGATATCCTGAACCCTCAAGCAGAGGGGGGTGGATATTAGCATGAGACCTTGAAGATGAAGGCAAATTAACCTAAGGAAGACTATACCAGCAAGTATCCTTTTAACTTGGTGAGAAGAACAGACAGGGAGCAGGGAGGAACTTATACAGGAGGAAGACACCGTATGGGTCTCTATCTACAAGCTAAGGAATGCCAAGAAACCCATGAGGCTTCCAGCATCTAAAAGAAACCAGGAAATGAGAGGGGTAATGAGTCTTTACAAGCCATATCAACTGCACACATATCTGGCCACCAAGAATGGCCAGAGAGAGAGAGCCTCGGGCATTATCAAAAAACCAAACCAAGCTCCTGCCATCAAACAACTCACGGCAACCCTATCTAAGAGGGTACAACTGGCCCTGTGGGCTTCTGGGACTCACTCTTGAGCAGAGTAGAAAGCCTCATCGTGCTCCCACAGACTGGCTGGTGGTTTGGACTGCGGAGCTGCGCAACCTAATGTGTAGCCCTCTCTGCTACCAGAGCTCCATGGGACCCTATCAATGCCTAACCTCCAGAGAGATGGGATAAGTATCTGTTCTTCGAAGCCACCTACTGCACTGTACTTTGTATGGCAGCACATGAATTAGATCTCCCTAATGCTGTGTTATGATTGCTGCTGTTGTCTATCATGAAGAATTGTTTTACTAAGTAACTTCCTAATGCACTTATAATATTAATCGGCTATATATATAGCTATTACTTTCAGTACTGGGGAAATATTATGTATTCAAGGGTCTTATAACCTAATAGGAAAGGGGCAGGTGAGCAATAAGTCCAAGCCGTGAAATGATACTTCAGAGAAAACTACAGGGTTTTAGAGAGCACGGTTGAAGGGGCAGCTGTGGTGGATGAGCTGTGTGGGGGAGGTGTGGACATGCAATTTTTATTGCAAGTATGTATTCCAACCACATACATACAGGAAACCACCTACATTTAATAGTCTGTAAATAGGGTCAGTGGAAGCAAGGGAAGTCCTCAATGGGATTGGCTGGCACAGTAGCCTCAGTAATGGTATCAAGCATGCCAGCAAACATGCCAGACAGCATTTTGTTCTGTTACACATATGGCTGACATGAGTCAGAGACGACTCAAGGTCAGTTAGCAATGACAAATGCCTTAAAAATTTAATAATCTCCTGTATTACCCAGTGCCAAGGAGGTGATTTGAATGCATCTCAACCCTACAGGACAGAGGAGAATTACTTTTTAAGGCTTTTGAGATTTTCTCTGTATGAGAGCACACAGCCTCATCTTCATCCTGTGGTGTGTCTGGTAGATTTGAAACACTAAACTTGCAGCCAGTAGTCCAACACTGAGCCCACTATGCAATCAGGGGTCCCGATAATCTCTATCCAGTCCTAATAGCACAGATTTTCAGGTACAACCATATAATTTATGTCTAACTTGCTTAGAAAACTCTCTTCCCTCCTCAATGTATTTAGACATACCCCATCTTATTCCTAGACTTAAAAACACATACTATTTCATCTGTGTGCTCAAGTCCTCGGTAAGGTAATTTCTACTGGCTAGGAAAGCTGAAATTAGATGTTAGAAGCCAACTTGATCTCTCTAAGCATGCATCCAGAGCTCCTATCTTTCAGCACCTATATTAGTGTAGACTGAAGGAATAAGTAGGATGCTGAACGAGAAGAAGCATGAATAGTCTGTATTAAACCAGCATCAGCCTTCTGGGATAGGATTCATGATTATCAACACAAACAGAATCCAACCGTCATAAAATCATTAGAAAAGAATTTAATCAGTGCTTTTATTTTGGAAGGCGATTCAAACCAAATGCCAATTTATGCTGCCTACCTATAAACAGTACACATGCAGAATTTAAGATAATTAAAGAAGAAAACAGCATGACCCAAAATAAGACAGTACCCAAGAGTCATCCATATACTATACAACATGATGGAATTGATTAATTCCATCTTCAAATTTACTTAAAAACAATGTTGCATTGATTGTCACATGATGAGCCTTTAATTATCAGAACACACAGTGAGACTTAAAGGAACTAGCTTCACAGACTAGAGTCCTGAGAGGTGGCTAGACAAGGGTAAATCACTTACCGGTGAGCCTGAGCTTGAGGGAGCCAGAAGAAAGAATGGACTCCACTGTGGAGTCAGAAGGTTTTACAACCTTTTCCAACTTCAGTTTTCATCATTATCAAACTTTGAACAGAATTCAAGCTTTTTCAAGAACATTATCTATTTGCTTAAGGGTCAATGCCCGGAAGGACAACCCAAGCACAGTTCAGTGACATCTGAGGAAATGTTGAACATGCCCAATGCAATAACCCCAAACACAGCGCCCTGGGAAAAGCCTCCAAGAGTGCAACAGGCTTTGGAAAGTGCTGATTCGCCTTGGGAGGAGGGAGGAGGGTGGAGTAGAGAGGGGCCTAGCAAAAGCATGGTCCTTCCAGCTCTGCCCAGATTTGCTTTCTCAAGACCAACTTTTGAGAATGTCCTTTAAAACATAGCAGGTAAGAAAATGCCTTGGCTGAGCCCTGGTGATGCAGTGGTTGTGCACGGGACTGCGGCCCACTGGGACGGAGGTTCAATTCCAGCAGTGGGGCTGGGCCTCCTACTCCCACCACCAGAGAGCAGTGATGCCCAGGAAAAAAAGGGAAAAAAAAGAAAAAAAAAGAAAGAAAATGCCTTAAATCTCCCCCAGAATTTAAAAGATCACTTTCCAAAAGGCCCCTGAGGCTCCTGACCCAGGCTGGAGTTCTACGGAGACAGAAAACCCACGAGAACACCTGAAGCAGCCCTTTGCTCAAAATGTGGAGGCCATAGATGACCCTTGCTCCCCAGTCTGGACAGTCAGTCCCGTAGGCTCTATCTGCCAGGTGAAATTCTCTGAAAGAGATTTTTTTGAAAGACTCAAGTGAGCAGCAAGTCTATTCAAATAAACACACATCAATATCACATCCAAATCTCCAAAGGAATAAGCACATCTCATCACCTCATCTCCCCTTTAATTTTTAATCCTTAGAGTTTTCATTTTTTCTCAAGATGCTCATATTCTCTCTCTCTCTCTCTCTCTCTCTCTCTCTCTCTTTCTCTCCCTCCCTTTTTCCCTCCCTCCCTCCTATCCCCAAGAGCCACCCCTTTTCTGAGTGCAGCTCCCCTCAGCCTTTAGTGGTAAGTAATAACAATAAATATTGGTTAAGCCCTTGTTGGATGACCTGATTCATTTGTAGAATTTTACTTGTATCATTCCACTTGATCTTCTGAGCAGTCCCTCTAGGAGTTAGCCCTTCTTTGTTGGTATTCACCTTAACTACACAGCCTTACCTGTCATTGTTTTCCAGACAGCTAATCTGAGGATAAAAATCGGTAAAACATATGAGAATCTCTGACCTCAGGAATTTTACATTTTGGTGAGGGGTGTCAATGGAGTAGATAGGAGATAAGCAAGCAGTAAACAAGCAAGTAAACATTCTGTATGCCAGAGTGTAATAAGTGATATGGAGTCAGGCTTTGCAATGAATGGATAGGATAGGGAGGATGTATTGTGTGAGTTTGTGTGTGTGTGCATGTATGTATGTAGAAGTTGCCATTTTAAATGAGGTGGTTAGATAAGGGTTCTCTGGGAAGGTAGCATGAAAAATGACCTGAGGGACATGAGAAGGTTCTGTAAATGTGCAACTACCATTATACAGAAAAGCAGACTTGTAAGGAATGAACTTCTATCTAGGAGCTGGGCAGGGCTAATGTTTACAAACAAGGTATAGTAAGGTATGGCTTAAGCATGAAGTCCTACATGTTTACACTAATCACAGACGTATTTTATAGGTTACTACTACTCAGAAAATCAAGACAAACTATGAAAATTCAAATTAAGTTAATTCAAGAATAAATCAAAAAGTATTGCTACTGAGGTTCCAGTTCTCATATGTATAGGTTTATTCAAAGTAAAATGTGCTTCAACATGCTTCTTGTCAGTGAATAATTGCAGGCAAGTTCTCTAAGACGTACACTAAGTACTCTAATGTGATGTAGTCTCTTGAGGGTGCCTTCAAAATAAAAAACAACTAAAAGGGTACCATCAACAAGGTGGTTGTGAGAAGAATTGCTGACCAGTTAAATTCAACGCAGAGGGGTCAACAAGGAAGCTGTCTTGAGGGAACCTCAAAGGGGTAATACTATTAAATTTTCTCAAAGAACACAAGAAGATCATGGTAGACTATTAGGAAGAAATTCTAAGACAGTGGGAAAATGCACTGAGGAGAAAAGGTCAGGAAAGCTGTGCAGAGGAATGTGTCTCCCTCACAGCAATGCACTTGCTCTTCAAAGGAAAAAAGGACTGTCCTCGGGGAACTTCACTGGGAAACTTTACCCCACCTGCCTCACAGCCCTGAGCTTGCCCCTTCAGACTTCTTTTTGTCCCTCAAACTCAAGAATGTTTTAAAGGCTTATGATTTGAGTCTACTGAGAATGTCAAAGCTGCCATTTTAATGTTTTATAAGTTTAACATCATAGAATTCTTCAGAGAAGGGATAGCGAGGTGGAAACACCAAATTCAGAGCTGCATAAACTTCTATAGAGGGTATATTGAGAAAAAATGGTCTCACACTTTGATATTTTTATTTTTAAAAGGCTTCTATGATTTCATAACAATACTATTCTTACTTACCATCATCCAATTGACTGTATTTTGGTGGTGTAGAGGCTAGTACAGAAAAAAAATTCTAAATTAGTTCTTCTTTGGGTAGGCTTTATTTAATTTTTTAAGAGAGTGATACTCAGTGTCCTCTTTTTATCCTGTGACCTTCTCCACACCTAGTGAGCACTTCAGGATAAAACAGCATCACTTGAGTGGTGCTGTCCTTGAAGAACTTGAGAATAAAAATATCAACTTTATGAGCTTTTGAATGTCAAAAGTCAATGTCCAAGAATAAGACCAGAAGCTTTAAAAGTCTAGGAGATGCAACTTTGTCCACTCCAGACTACATGAAGACTCTCTTGGCTGGGAGATGGGGATTGTCCAACAAAGAGTGAGACCAGTGTTGCTTCCTGAGGCAGGATCCTTACACAGTCTCCCTTGTAGTCAAATGAAGTCCACTGGGAAGAAAGAAAAATTACATAGTCAAAAAAAATATGGAGGCATCCCAGAAAAGACGCTTGAAGTCAGACCTCCAAGTCCTCTGATGGCAGCACAAAATAGCAGGCAAATTTCTTATCCCAAGAGATGTACTGGTGTCGCCAAAAGAGAGGGTGACCCACCTTCAGAGTAAGAACAGTATACACCAATAACAAGCTTGCACACCAAAAAGGCAAAGACTCAGAAAAACCATAGGCCATGCATTTGTATGTGGAAAACATTCAAAAAGAGGCAGATTAAAGAAATATTGAAGTACGATTTTTTTGCCTGTGAGACGTAAAAGATAAGCAATGGCTGCATTCAGTGGTAATGAAAAGACACTTGTATCCATGTTTCTAGCAGAAAAAAATTAGATCACTAAATGGTATATGCAAACAAACGTATACACTATATCATGGTCCCTATATTTATAGCATTATATATATAATATAATTCTAGGTAAATATATTAAAATAATAACAATTCACTCAGATAAGTAATTTTTACAGTTGTCTTGATGCTACTTATTTTTTGGGGGGGAGGGGGGACATCACTGCTCTCTGGTGGTGGGAGTAGGAGGCCCAGCCCCACTGCTGGAATTGAACCTTTGACCCAGTGGGCCGCAGTCCTGCGCACAACCACTACGCCACCGGGGCTCAGCCCGCTACTTTTTTTTTTTTTAATTAAAAGCTAATTCATTAATTTAACCAATACAGACTTCATTATTTCCATGGCCAGGAACTTTGTTTGAAGAAAACTAATCAAAGAAACTCCATTTTTGTTAGCTGCTAGGTGACCCGCCCACTGCTTCCTCTTCCCTTCTGGGAAACCTCCCCTGGTGATTAATTTTTAAAACGTACTCTCATGTTCCCGCGGGCAAGACATTATAATTCGTTTTGACTATTTTTACCTTACAATACTTACTTGCTCTTTTCGAATTCTGGTACTATCTTCTTTTTGATAATAGATGCACCTCACAATTCTTCTTCTTTTGAAGTTATTGTTTCTCCCCCATGCTGGCGTGAATCTTTGACAAATGATAGATGAGTTTTGGCCTTTCGAGACAGACTGAGGGGTTGACTCAGGGATGCCATTGAAAGCACCTTTAGTTTTTTGGTAGCCAAGCTGGCTGAATAAAGCCTCTTCTAACACTCTGGCGCTTTGGCCAGGAAAGCCACTATGTCTTGATGCCTCTGCCGAACAGCTGCTCCTGCAGGTGTGGAATGTCTAGGAGAGAAGCACCCAGATAAAAAAATTCCAAGGTTCCTACTATCCCAGACAAGCGATTGCTTAGGGGTTGTTGGATTTTGGGTTGGAGTTCAGCATGAGTGCTCTGTCTCTGGAACCTTCGGAGGTGATCCTGTGGGACTGATCCTTTGGCTTGACCAGCAAAGGGGACCGGATGCAGTCTTACCTCTTCCCAGTCACTTCTCACCAGGGCTCTGCCTGAGATGATTGGTGGCTTGTTGAGTTGGCAGCTTGTCTTTTCAAACTGTCACTTAACAAGTTTGCTAACTTGATTTGAATAGCCGTGGCGTTTGTCTATCTGTGCAGCTTGGTCAATCTGATTGTTGTCCTCTTTGTGTATAAGTGTCTTAATGTTTTCTCCCAACGCTGCTGTCATTGTATCATTTTTTCCTTCCTCTTGGTGACTGGGCTGCTGGCTCCTCGCTTCATGTCTAGATTTAAAGAGAGAGAGAGAGAAACAAAGAAAAGAAAATTTTCTTTTGGTTGTTATTTTTGTGCTTTTTTATGGACAGGTTTAAATTGTTGGCTAAAAGTAAATGAATTTTAACCAGAAAAAAAAAAAAACATGTTTGTTTTGTAAATTTAAAACCTTGGTGTGGGATTTAAAAAAAAAAAAAAGGAGCAATAAGTGGTTTTTTTCACAAACCTGCGATTTTGACTGACTGAGTGGATAGATTATTTAATCTAACCTGCAGGAACACTCGGCAGAAGTTTAAGCCTGGGTGCATGGATTCCTTTGTGTTTGTGTATTTGTTTTTATTGTAAAAATGAATAACAATTTTAAACAAAGAGAAAAAGTCTGGTTTGTTTCTCAGTTCTCCTGGTTTAATTTTTTGTTGTACTGTCCTCTTCATGCTTCTTCCAAAGATCTTTTGTCTTCCCAAAAGTTTGCTTTATCTGCTTTGCAGTGTTGTTTAAACTGGATGGCCTGTCGAACTCTGTGCCTTTGTTGTAGGACTTTATATAGTTTCACCCAGATGTTTGGGAACCAGAATGTGCTTTTTGAAATGGATAATTACTTTTTGCTTCCAAGAAAAACTTTACCAGTTCAGTCCATGGAAAATATATTTTTCTCTTTACATTTTTTTCCGGTAACTTTCAGTTTATATTTTCTTTTCATCAGAAGGGGATTAATGGTTTTCAACACAGAAAAAAGTGTATAGGTATGATTTTGAAGCTCTCATTAAAGCTCTAACCTGTGGGTCAGGTGAGCACCTGAATACTTTCACTTTAAGTGAAACTCCCCTCCTCTTTGTCTGCATCTTACTGAGAGGGTTAAACATCAGTTCAAATAACCACTCTTTAAAGTGTCTATCTCCTCCCTTCTCCATGGAAGGGAAGGTCTCATTCATCTTTGGTTATGTGGCAGTCATGTACTCGTGTGTCAATTTCATGATTGGAAGTCTAGGTGTGGAGTCTAGCCTATCAATCTGGAGATAGTCAATGAGACCTCTATGTGGACATGACTTTCTCCTGAGAATTCTGGGAAGTCTCGCAATATTTCTCAATTGGAGAAGAGAGACTTGACTCAGTCTCTGTGATGACGAACTACTGACAAGACGAGAGGGCAGCATGCTGACCGATGGTGATTCCTGGACAATGGAGGAGCTGGAGCAAAAGCCACATGGGCTTGGCCTGATGGAGCCAAACCCCTGGGGCTGGAGAAGCCATGTGGAGACCTGCCAGTGCTGAGATGCTTGGGAGGCCACGGGGAGACCCCTGCAAGCCCTGAGATGCTTCTACTGTCACTGGACACACACAACTCTGCACCCACTGGCCTGTGATTGTCCTGGTGTCACTGCATGTGCTTCGTAAGTTGGAAGGAGACTTTGTAGACTGGTATCGGACATATGGGCTAATATTGGACTTGCGATCTTGGACTGGACTGGGCTGGGATGCTTTCTCAATGTTCCATTCCTCTTGTAGATAAACCTTTCCCTTATATCCATATTCATGTTTATGGATCTGTTTCTCTAATCCACCCAGACTAACACAGGTTAATTTTGATTATTGGGGGAGGGGGGGAGAGGATGATCACACTTTTGGACTACTCGTTGTCTTTGACTTTCTATACAAGAGCTTTCTGCTTGGCAGCTCAGAGCGTTCTATGTAACACCCCTGATTCCCTCTGTACTCCAGAATCTCTTTATACAATAAAATAATTTTTTCTCTGCAGTGCCTCCAAATCCAACCTGTTTACTGCAGTGTCTTGGGCAGTTTTCTCCAGCTTTGTTTAAGCTGTGGCCGCTGCTTCCCCCACAGGCAGCACTCACGCACCCTCTCTCACCTGTGGAAAGCAAAGAGTGATAGATGCTGTCTGCCTGCTCTAAACTACATCAGCAGAAAGCTGGCTCCCTGCTCTGCAGAACCCTGGTTCTGCCCCTGCTTTCCTCACCACCACCGCTTTCTCTAAACTCATCGCCTTACTTGGGATGATGGCCAACAAGTGCTGATTGTGCTTTTCACTTCAAAAGAGCACAGCCATATTCACCACAAGGCCCAAAGAGGATGTGTTGGGTCTTGGCAGGGGAGGGAGAATGGAAGGAAAATTTTTTTAGCTCCCCTTCGGCCAGTGGGACCCAAACACTACAGGAGGATCCACTCTTTCCATGGTATTTACTAAGCAGGTGTCACAGGGGCCACCCATCGTCCCACAAAATGAGTCCCCATTGCCTTTTTTAGAGAGAGAGACTGTCAGATGCCCACTGAACCTATACTCCCCTATATCTGGAGGCCCCTGTGAACTTCAAAGCAATCAACTGACTTCTGTAACTCTATTTGGCCCAGGCATAAAAATGACATTACAAACTTTAAAATGATTTTTAAAATAAAATATTGTATCAGAATGAATAGAATTTGCTCAAAAGGTTTATAATAATAAAACATTGCCTGGAAAAACAAGCCAAAGGCTTGTAGATTGACTCCCTCAAAAGCCTGTAAGACCAAAGACAAGGTTCTAAACAGACAACCCTTAGAAAGGAATCAATACACATAGTAAAAAGAAGAAAAGCATTGAAAAATAATAATAGTCAAATATTAAAACCTTTTCTCAATCTAGGAGAAATGGTGTGTTTACATTTCAACAGATAATGAAAAGAATGTATGAGTTTCTCTTTGCTGTGTCTACCTTAAGCAGGCTGCCTCCAGAGATTCCTGTGAGGACAATCTCACAGACCTAATAATTTCTGCTAGGACTCCTTTATGTAAGCTTCTCGCTATTCTGGCAATGCTTGCTATTTCCTCTAAAGTAAGTGCAGGCTACTCTTATTAGATTTTCCATCCCTTGTCTACCTTTACTACAAATAGCTAAATAACATTTGCCAGGACCTGCGGTTTTCACTAAAGACACTCAGAGAACTGCAGGCCCATGGGGGGATGGAAAAATTAGCTTTTTCACTAAAAAGGACTTGCTTTAAATTTTACTTTGGGTTGTAACTCTTATCCATGATATGTGAGATCTGCAAAAAGGTTGTTTTAAAGCTAAAATGTAGATGTGACTGCCTTGGTAATCTATTAATCAGACTAATTATAAAATTTTCTCCAAAGCAGGAGTGACTTTTGCTAAGTGTAAAAATAAAAGTACACGACTTTGACAAGGAAATAATAAATTTTGTAAAGTTTTTGCTTACTGTTAATACTTCTGCCCCTGTTGTTAATTGAGGTCTTCAGAAAAAAAGTGTTCTAAAATATAAATGCAACTATTTGTAATTTTGGAAACAATGCTGTTTGAAATTATACCAAACCTTCTTATTGGGTTCACAATAAATTTAACAACCTAGTGGGAAGCCCCTCCTCAGTGTCTTCCTTTGCTTCCATCTTTTATTCTCCTGAACAGTAAAACTCATAAAAATTGCTTGTAGCTGTACAGTCAGAGATCAGATAAGGCCACACTGTTTACTCAAGCATTTTATGGAAAGAAGGTGGAAAGTTGAGGTTTTAATTCTAGAAGTTATCTTAGGTTAATCCTGTGTAAGATGGCAAAAATAAATGTGATAAATGTAAATTTTAAGCTAAGGAAGGAAAAAAAAAACCCTCAAACCTCTCTCTAACAGTGATCTCTCTCTAACAGCTTAGTCAAAATGACTGACAGAAGACTCTGCCTGGGTTAATGTAGTCAGGGGCCTGAGGCCATATTTCATGTCAATTAAGTAATTTAAACAAGAATGAAAATAAAATGAATAAAAATTAAGTGTGATTGTTTCAAAATTAAGTTTAGGTTCTGACTTTACTAGGTTTCTGCTCTTTTTTTCTAATGTTATTAACACAGTAATTAAAAAATAATAATTAAAAAGTAAAAATAGAGTTCTTAAGCCTACTTGCTTTCATCATCAATTTGAATCTTTATAATGGGTATAGGACACATCTGCAAAGCAGGCTCTAAAAAGGTAAGACCTACCCAGTGCTTCGAGCACTCTGGACATTTGCAGACACTGGCAAAGATTGCTGTTGTCAGAAGAAAAATGAACTATTTTGGCTTTTTAAGTTTTAAACTAGTGGTTGTCCCTGAAGCTGAAAAATATTTATAGCCATAAAAAGCCTCTCCTCTCTAGTACTGAACGTTAAAGAGAGCCTGTAAGCAGTCTGAAATGTTTACCAAGTGACCAACTGGGTCCCCTAGTTACATGAAAGTGGAAAGAAATGCAGCAAGCAGAAAATGGGTTCTGTCTGGTCACTAACACCTGTGAACCTGGTTCACAGGAACTCAGGGAAAAGACCAAGAGTGAGTTGACTGGTATCAAGTTCATGGCCAGCCCAAGGGAGCAAAAGTTGTTTAAAAAAGGCAAGATGATCAATGGATTCTCTGCTGGGGCCAAGTAACGTGGTCTGCATTGAGTTGACCAGATGAAGAAAAGTCTAAAAATTGGTGGACATTCCTGCTTTATTTATGGACAGCCTGCCCTGATTTCACTTTGCTTATGGAGTCAGTCTCACAAGGTTCCAATCAGAATGGTGATTCTTCACATCAAAGAACATGCCTGTCTCCTTAAAGCACTGGGTTAACATAAAAATTGGATACCCCAAATTAGTGGGATAAAGGCATAAGGTAACTGTCTTACAAATATTCATAGAGGAAAATATATAATATTTTTGTTTTGTTCATTTATAAAATATTAAGTTTAAATAAGGCTAGTAATTTTCAAAATGTATGCATTTTAGCTTTATCTTGTTAAAATTATTGTCCTTGTTTTGAAATTTGTACATGGCTAAAAATTTTGTAGAAGTGTCAAGTTAATCCAACACTAACCCCTTCATTGTTCCAATGACACCTGCAGACAAGATTCATAATCGTAATTTGCTTATGTTCCTGAAAGCCTTGCAAATTGTCCAGAACCAACTCCACAAATTCTTGATAAAGGTAATACCCCAGCCATCAGCAAGCAGTCTATCTGTGAATTTCAGACAGGTCTGAAGCAATGGCTGCATTGATGATGTGTGTGTAAGTCCCCAGGTGGCCAGCTCTGGAGAACATTGACATCAGGTTTCATCCTTCAGACTAAGAACTTTTATGTCCAAATTATTAAGATAAATTAAGTTCTTAGCCGACGATGTCTGGTGGAATAGATGAGGTCTTAAGTTTGTTATTCCTTAAACAAGGTGAACTATGTGCTTCCCTTAAGAAATGTTTTTATGGAAACAAAACTGGGATTGTAGAAGGAACTCTTGCTTTAGTTTTCAAAGGTGTTTTTAAAATTTTAATGAAAAATAGAATTAAAAGCAACTGGTATCAAAAATTATTTAATTGGTCTCCTTGTGTCATTACCTTAATTACTGACCCTTCAGGTTCTCTATTATTATTAATACTGAAACTTTTTATTGGACCACGTATTATTAATGCATTAGTAGGGGTCATCCAAAGCCATATAGGGGATGTTCACAAATCAACAATTTGATTCCAAAACAAACAGTAGGGAATGAAGGAAAGTAACCAGACTAACCATTTTTGTTAGATGCTAGATGATTCTTGAAGCTTTTGTTTCTGTTGCTATACACGCTCGCTTGAGTCCTTGACAAGTGATAGATGAGTCCTTTCCTTTCTGAAGGACTGAGAGGTTGACTTGCGGTTGCTTTGAGAGGAAATAACTGTAGTTTCTTGGTAGCCCCATTCACTGAATAAAGACTCTTCTAAATTTCAAGCCATTACAGTGCCTGTCATTTATTTGAACCCACAACATTCGTGTATTGTTACAAAAAGCAACAGTAGAAATGTATACTGCTTTCCACTTAATAAGTTGATAAGACTTTCATAGAAATGTTAGAAAATGTGGAGGATTTTGAAGGGGGTTCTATGATGGAATCCAGGTAGAATCACCCACCCAGTGCTCCTGCTGTTAAATCAAAAAGTTAAGAGATAGGACGCTGATAGTGGGAGGCAGGGTGCCAGAAGTAGAGTTGAAGTATGCTAGGATCAGCCCTCCCATTGTGATTTTTCACCCAGAGAACAATTTGAGAGCTTTCTGAAACACTAAGTTCATGGTGGCTGCTCTTGGGCTTCACTGATCCTTTGCCAGGTCCAGTGGGATGGCATTTGCCCTTCCTTCTTGCATCCAAAATATGAAATCAACAGCATGCAACAGTTTCCCCAGACTGCTGCCTAAAGGTGGTCATAATCTCGAGCTCATGGAGAGTCTCCGAGAACTATCCACAAGGATTCACACCAGAAGTCTCCTCTGTGCAACTCACCCAGCTCCCACATTCATGGACTTGCATCTATTCTCCCTGACCAGGAACAGAGAAACTGCGTTAGCCATCCCCTTTCTCCCTATACTCAGCTCCCCACCTGCCAGTGTGGATAAAAACAGATAATTAAATACTAATTTGCTGCAGTTGGAGAGCCCCAATGATATTCACCTGTGGTAGAGTGTAGATCCCTGGAACACAGCCTGCGGAACTGGGCAGGAGGGAGACAGGGGTGATACAGGAGACTCAGTGGCTTCCCAAACCACCTCAGCTAATCTGATCCTCCTTCCCTGGGAGACAGAACAGCACTGCCCTGGTCCCAGGGCACCCTACAAGCCCATTGTAAAACACTAAAAATAAAACTTTAAAAACACTTTAAATCTGAGACTGTCTTCCTTTGTATAACTTTGAAAGTGAGCCACCAGAAACCTGGTGCACTGACATTCCTTTAACATAACAAAGTAGACAAATAACAGATCCCCTAAGCACAGCCTACAGAGCATTAACATAACAAAACAGAAAAAGCCAACAGGAACTGTAAGCCACAGTCCAGGCCAAAACCTGCTTCTACCAGTTTAGGGGTTGACAAAGAGTCTTTGAAAGACTGTTAATAGTAATCAGAACTAGATTTCCTCCAGTGTGCATCTCCAGGTCTTGCAGTGCCCCCAGGCCACCCCTGGACCCACAGCTAAACCAGCAGTTCTCCTGGACTGACACACAGTCTGCCAACCTCAGTCTACTCCCTGAAGCTCCCTCCAATGCTCCCCACTAAACCATGGCAGCTCCTCGCCCAATTGTGGTCTGTAACCATCCAGCCAATGCCTTCAAGAGGGTCTGCAACCAGCCCTCCAAAAAAATATAATAGGCTAGCGTGAAGAGGGAAACCCCAGAGGGACAAAACCATAGCCCAATCCCCCAAGGCAGTTGGCTATAAGCAGCCTACAGAAATATTTCTACCAACCTCCCAAAGAGAGAGTCCAGGGCTTTGACTCCCAGAAAAATGGCACTGAGCTCCTCCAAAATGACACACAGACAGCAAACTGCTTCTATAACTTCGATGAAA